>SIXB01002911.1:0-26062 GCA_007018985.1 Anopheles bwambae
TTAATAAGTTTATTGTAATAATATGTATAGCGTATGTAGTTACTTACAATCATGTAACTTCACAAGCATTTTCTCGTGAACAATATTTTCCCTTATATTATTTATTTATTTTTTAAAACCATCTGTACCTAAGTACAGCGCTAACGCTATGTCTGAGTAACAATTTTCTTCTTGAAGATTATTCATAATAAATATGTGGTGGCGTAACTGTACTAAGTCTTATTCTAGAAGTATTTTAACGCTAGCTATTCTGCAAATTGTCTTTATCAATGAATGTGCCTTTTCGGATATCAAACTTTATGTCTTTTTTATCAATGAATGTGCCTTTTCGGATAACAAACTTCCTCGTTCTAAAATAATGATGGGCTTGAGGATTCTTTTGGATTCACTATAGCAAAGGGAAAAAATAAAACATCTTCCTAATCATACGTTCTCTAACGAATCCTTCTTGGCTGCGTTCGAGAGGAAGATGCTCAGGATGATTTTTTGCCCTATATGTGTTGGAAGACAATGGAGGAGCCGATACAACGAGGAACTGTACGACGATCTTATAGCTGGTTTGTACTATGCAAATGACCCTCTGTTGTAAATGACAAAATGTTTAATCGCTGTTTTAGAGTCCATGACATGTCCAATAAGTTACCAGAATAAATCAGAACTCTGAGAAACGTCTTTCGCAGCATTATATAGTTTCAGGTATAAGAATAACTATTGAATATGTGTCATTGAAATCAGATCCAACAGAATGAACAAATATTTAAATAAAAAAACACACACAAGAACAAATATGGCAGGTTCTTGTTGTTCTCGTTACATGATATCTTCGTGCTTGAATATAAAGTCTACTATTCACTATACTCTCCCATCTGTTATAATTATCCGGAGTAGTGTCCATTAGTATTGCTCGAAGTAGAGCATTAGTTGCGTAAGCATTTACAACACTTGTATTTCAATAGCAATGAGTGAAAGAGGTCATCGCTATTTCAATCAGTAAACCACTTCCGATAGGTAGCGTCCTCCAGATGGCTGCTCCTAGCATAGTTTAAATTTACGCACAAGTCAAATCGGCTTTCCATCTATGCGATTAGCAGCACCTCTATCTCTCGCTCTCTTAGTACACGCATGATCCTTAACCTAAATCTATCAGATGGCGATCGGGGAAATAGCTTATGTGCGCTTTTTTCTTAAATCATCCTATATTTTGACGTTTGTCTTACGATCAGTTGTTTTGGGACTTCATTCTAGACCGGTTTTAACTGGTACACGAGCAGAAAGGGAATCAAGCCACTATCGTGCTGGTAGTGCAGTTTTTGCTTGATGTTTGCAAACCGCTCTAGACGAAAGGTTATCACGGCCACTCTCAAAGGGCGATGCGAACCATGAATTACGCGATGAACAGAAAGCACGATGAACGTGGCTAACCGACCCGTTGTGGTGTGTGAAGGATTCTAAGCATAAAATAATAGTGTGACAGTAGTGCAATCGGTGATAAGACCTCGCACGAGCTTTATCACAAAACTATTGTTGTTGATCGACACGTTTGCGGGTGGGGAACATTTTTAGGGCAGGAATGTGCTATTTTTCAGGGGTTTTTTTCGAGTTGTTTTCGCTAACCTGACCTCGGGGCTGCTTGTGCCGCCCAGTGTAGACGATTTGCACTAAATTAAAACCAGTGCGGACGTGAGAGTAATCACATTCAGTGCGCGACCCTTTTGCCTCCATTTGCATTGTACTATGGAATCAACAAAACCTTTTTACTTCTTCCTCCTGGTGTTCTGGAAGATGTTACGTCTAATGGCAATAGGGAGGGAAGCCGATCCGACGGATCAGCAAACATTGCACAAATACACTGCTCCCACTCGAAACTGATAACAGCCCTATAGTATGTATGTATGTAATGTATTGTAATCTGTCCAGGGTGCGGATCCTCCGATCCATCCCTGTCTCGATCCATTCTGCACCCGACAGGGGCTTCTTTCGATGATAACCTCCGCCCGTCCGACTACGGAACTCGGGTACCATCCGCATTGATAAGGGTGTCGGGTATTGCGCGTGTCGGTGTGTATGCCCGGTGGCCCCCGATCTGTTTTGCTGTGGCTGTGTGCATCGTCCGGACTCGATCATAAAAGCCGACCCGGACCAACAGAAACTTTCCAGTCGTTGCTCGTTCATCGATCGTTACGACCAGAGTCACATTTTGCCTCAGCGCATATGAAATCAGCTCCGAATCCGTGCAAGTAATTGCCTGTCTGCGTGTGTGTGTGTGTTTGAGTAGTCGTGCGCAAAGACATTGATGTCAATGTGTTGTGAACGCCAGTGTGTAGATGCCAGTGTGTGACTTCCCGTGACCCGAAAGACCTGCAGGGCTGCTTTCGACGCATCGTATCTGTGATTTAGGAGGCGGAAAAACAAGTGTCCATTCTGGGACCACGTGGTTTTGCGCTCGGTAGTTTGGGGTTTCCACATTTTCCGGACCTCTCAATAAGTGAACTGCTCCTGCTTGTGATTTTTACTCTACAGTGATAAAGAGTGCCCCGTACTTCGTTCATCGTTTCCGAGCCCCGAACTCGTCCACCCGTGGCGTCCGGGAACTGAATGGTTAAAGAGCAACGGTGTAGCGGAGGCAGTGTGAATTATTTCCAGCTTTTCAGCTCGTTCAGTTTGGTGACCACATTGTTCGACCTTTACGAAGGTACGTGATATCAAACCTGCGTGCAATCCTCGAAGCTTGATTACGATGACGATTTAATGGTGCCCATGTACGACTCTCCTTCTCCTTAGATTGCAGCAGTATGGCCTGTCTTCCTCAGTCAGCGTTCGCCGTGCACAAGATCCGGCAGGCACAGAACGAGAAAGATCTCACCGTTGCACGCATGACAGGTGACAAGCAAGGTCCGAGATATTTGAACAAGAATAGTAAGTCCCATCTCCACCGAGATGACTCACTGCCCACTGTGATCTAGCATGATCGTAGCGCACAAATCGCTTTACCTCTTCGCTTTCATTCCACTCCGCAGCTCTCGATCTGACGCCGGTCAAGTATAATGGCAAGCTGATGAACAGCATCTGGGGCCTGTACAATCGCTACTCGCCCCATAACTTCAAGAAGAACAATGGATCGCTCGGTGGTTTCTTTGGCATGCAACAGCCGTGAGTATTCTTGCGATGCGTTTGTGTTGGCCTGGTTTACTAAAATGATTTTTGCATGCCTGTTTCCTTTCCGGTAGATTTGCTGTTGCATGCTCTCCGATGGAGAAAGAACTACCGGTACCCAATCCAGCCGACCAGAATTAGATTGGATTATGATATGTAGCCGATTCTCGCTGTTTTCTAGACTAATAGTGTGTAGAATCCTAAATGTGATTTAGATTGGAAATAATAAAAGATTTATTCTTTAATTTTTAAACCTGAAGTCTTCACTGTTACTGTCGGAGTATTTGTTTGAATTGGCTTGTACCATCGCCAAAAATGATTCCACACTTGAGATTTGCGGTCCAATCGGCCCATAACAACAATTCGCAAGTATTTTGATTACAGATTTCGAGCTAAAATAAGAAAAGAACGGTTGATCTTTGACCTCGACGTTCAAGGACATCGGAGCATAAGTAAAGCTAGCTCTACTGATAATGAGAGTATGTAGCGTGACACAACAATAGAGGTAATGCAAATAGAATGTTTTGCAGCTGGAAGACTCATGCTCGGATACGTTGCACTTTTTATTGCAGGTCGTCAACGTTTCTTTTGGATTTTGTATTTTACATGACATGTATAAAATGTATAAATTTTCCAAAAAATGTTTTGAAACATTTGGAACATTTCTAATATGTAGCACTAACGTATTTTATTTATTATTCTTTCAATGCTTTAAATACTAACGCTAACTAATATGAAAACCATTTTTAAAATAAATCATAAACATTTTTCCCTCAATTGAAATGGCAAAGCGTTACTTTGAAAGTATAGACAGCATGTTTTGGAACGCCTAAATACAGGCAAAATCTGACTTGAAAGAAACGGAATGCTTTGAGGAGGGCATAGCCAAGATCTTCTTATTTTTGATAGTTTGTGAGAAACGGTATATTCTCCTCTGTCTGCTCAAACTTATGTTTGAAGATCCTAACTCAACCAACCATTTTACAGTCTTTCCTCGAGGTACCCGAATTATGCGTTCTGAAGACATTCTCATTTTCAGAACATTCCAGTACGTCGAACATCATATTTTTTCAGCCAAAAACTAATTGTTGGCTATAGTAATTTTTGATTAAATTTTCAACTATATGCTCTAAATTAAATATCTGATACAATTCGTGTAGAAAATACGGTTGGTGCTGCCTTTTCAGTGATTTCAAAATATAAGCAAAAAACCAATTTATTTTGCATTCGACAATTGTTGGAGAAAATTGTACCGATTTGACAAATAAACTATCAAAATTAAAAACTTGCCTAACTTGAATTTGCTTAACTTAAGTGTCACGTAACTCAGGGAAAGACTGTATAGCAATATTGAATTTATTCATGTACAAAATCACAAAGAATTTTTAACACTAAAATTACTAAGAATTAAGTATCAAAAAATAAAAGTTCACGTAGAATTCGAAAGGAATAGAAAATTGCAATGTGCATTTCCCTGCACAGCGCCATCTTGTAGACAATAGCATTAGTAAGAGCTAGTTTATCGCAATATACTAGCAATTTATGCTATAAATCAAAAATCACACGTCGAAATTAGTGAAGAAATCGTTAACATAAGCTGTACATTTTCGCAATTGCCATTTATTTTTGGTACTTTTAAATTCATTTTCGTTTTGAATATTTGCCTACCTTTTCAACTTTAATTGCAAACAACGTTTTAATTGTATTTGTGGGATGTCGTTTACATCCGCCCGTCGCAAGTGAGTTCTGCTTGATTGATCTTCTCACTGGTGAGGGTGAAAACAAAACTCACTATCATCTCACTGCGAGCGATACGCCAATAAGGGTGAGGGTGGAAAATTATCATAACCCACCACACACACACACACACACTCACTCCTACACACCAATAGAGAGGGAGAGAGAATGAACTAGCATGTATTGTGTTCGGATGTGTGCGCGCGCGTGTGTGTGCGTGGTGTGTAGCGGGTGGAAAGAGATACAACGATGCAATAGGGGTTGGAAAACGTCGCTAACACACCAACACCCGCGAGCGTGCAGGGAGAACACTAGCGCTGAGAACGGCCGTGACTGAATCTCCCGGGAGGGTGTGTGCGAGAGCACACAGCTACGGATATGGTAGAAAATTCTGAGCAGGAGCAAGTGGGTAACCGTTTTTTTCCAAACTCCCGTCCCGATGTAGGGGGTGGATTTGCCAGTTTCGATTTGCTTCTAGGTGAACGAACACCAGCGCAGTATAGTCGGTGCGAGTGTTACGCGTGGTTTCTGCTCTGGCTCTGTTTGGTGGTGTGATAAAGTAAGATTAGTAAACGGCACACTCGCACGGTTTGTGGCATTGTTTGATTGCACATTACCTGCAGCGGTGTGACACGTTTGTTGTGCTGATAGTGTCGTGTGTGTGGGGGTTGGTGCGCTCGTGCTAGTGCAGTGAAGTGTGCAAATTAGAGCTCAATCTTGAACCACAGAAACGACCCAAACGAAGCAAATCGTTCCAAGATGGATATCGGAGGAGCATATGGTGGTGGTAAAGCCGGAGGTGCATTCGATCCGATTGCATTCGTACAGCGCCCGACGGTTATATTGCGTGCCGTTTGTTGGGTTAGTATTCTTGCAGGCGAACAGTGGAATTGTAGTCCGTTTCCGACCAAGAAGGACACCCTCTTCAAGAAGTATCTCCAGTGTGTGCTTGTGTGTGTGTGTGTGTGTATTGATGAAAAATTCGTTCCGTTCTTTTTTATTCCCCTCCTCGGCCCTCGGTTGGGTGTAGGACATTAGCGACCTTTTTCCTACGGTTGGGTTTGGGACGAAAATCGATTTTCCTGGTAGTGGCTTTCGGTGGCTCCGTGCTGTTTTCTCTCACGCGTGTTTGCGTTCACGCCTGCTCATTCTCAGACGGTTGGCCGTCTCTCACCGCGGTGGCCGACTCTCCCACGAAATCGGAATCGACACGAATTTCTTGTGTGTGTACGTTTACCATCAAACTGCAGCGATGGAGAATGGCATTTCCCAGTTTCCCAGTATAATACGCATCGGGGAGGAATCACGTTTTGGAAGGGAAATGAAAAGACATAATATTAATTATAACCTCCACTCAATCGATCGCCGATGGTGAACTTCTTTTCAATCATAATAATTATAATATTCAATTATTTGCTTCACTCCATGCTGTGCTGTTGCTGTGTAGAGCGCACTGACATCATGCTGTCCCTTAGGCATGCTTTAGGAGTTGTCGTGATTAATTACCATTAATCGAGCATTAAACTCTCATCCTTGCAGTGCGTTCTTCGCTCGTGCCCACGTTTACATAACATTTCATTTCACAGGCCCACCACACCAAAACCTGTCCTATTTCCATACACATCGGCACATCCGAACATCCAGCGCTTGCACGAATGGTTCTCTGCTGCGGCTGACAGTAATGCTGTCGCTCTTTGAAAGCCGTCCCTTTTGTTGTTATTGTTGTTGTTATCGCGGGGGGAAGGCTTGAGCGCTGTGACATAATAATGTGGCCAAGCACGGGTGTCAATGGCGCGAGTCGCACGAGTCTCACAGCTCACCGCAGAGCATTTCAACTGGTGTGAAGAGCAGAAAAAAACGTTACACACGCACACATGAAAATAGAGCAAAAAGAAGAAGAAGAAAAATAAGCGAAATCATTCGCGTGGAAAGCTCTTCTTGGAATGTTTGAAGAATTTCCCGAAGTTGTTCGCACTTCCTTCACACCTTGCCGTTCGCCTTGAGTTCGCCTCCCGCATCATGTGACTGTGCTGATGCCCTTCTTCAATAATGCTCTGAAATGAGGGATGATGGTGGGGATGGGAAAGCGAAACGGTTAGAATTCGATTCGAGGTCTGCTGTGTGGTCTATGTAGACAGGGCATACCAGCGTTGCCTCGCGTACCCCAGCCCAGCGCGTTGATGAGAGGATGCGTGAGATGCTAGCATTACTGCCAACTGCTGCATGCACGAGCCACATTCATCTTGGCTCCATTGGCATTCGACTGTCCTCTTCACCACCGCACGCCAACGGAATGGAGGTTGATGGGAGTTTTATTGATTTGGGATGAGGGGTTTTTTTTGCGTGGTTTGGTTGCTGTGTGTATTGGGGCCGAGCCACCAATTCGTGGTACGAGAAGATCGTGCTAAAAGTGACGGGTCCATTATTAACATTCAGCATCACGTCACTCAGCAGCATGCGACTGGCTGTAAGGCAATAATAGTTTTGGAGTGGATTTAAGATGGAATGCTTGCATATAAGATAGCTTAATATGGCTTGGAATAACTACAGTAATGTTACACTCCTTCATTTTAAAGTGCTTTGAGTTATGAAAAGATAATAGAGGCAAAATCATGTATTTCATATATACGAAGCAATCAATTCCACTGGTTTCAAACCTCGATTCACTGTAGGAAGCGGTCAGCAGCGAAGATAATCTAAGTTTAATTATTCAACCTCGGGCTCAGAAGCTTATCCCAAGCACCCCAACACCCTTCAAATGGGGATCGAATGGTGATAAAATAACTTTAAAAGCCTCGAACACTTCCCAGTTTCCATGTCTCTGGCCCATCCACCCACTGCCATCAAAAAGGGTCGAACCGAAGTCTCGTCAAACCTAGGGAGCTAAGCTAACGAGAGGATAGAGAAAATATCGATTCGAAAGTGTCATCAGGATTCATCTCCTACTTAGCTTAAGTGCTGGTTCGGTTCACCTGACCCGCAAAAAAAGCTCACCACTTAAGAACGTGCACACTGTTTCCACATTTTGATGTTTTTGTTCACTCAACAAATATTCCATTTCCTTCATTACACCGAACGCTCTCTCATTAACACACTTGATGCATTTTTCGGTACGACGACAACGACGACCGACCGACCGACGACTCCCTCTTCCAGCTGTTTGCCATCATCGTGTTCGGCTGCATATCGTCCGAGGGATGGCGGGAGGAGGCGAACGGCAAGGAGTATTGCATAATTAATCGCGACGGCAACGCTTGCAACTATGCGGTCGGTATCGGTGTGATCGCCTTCCTTGCCGCGATGGGCTTCATCGCGGGCGAGTATCTGTTTGAGCAGATGTCGTCGGTTAAGACGAGAAAGCACTACGTGCTGGCCGATCTGGGCTTTTCCGGTAAGCAAAATTGTATTTTTAATGTTTGTTTTAGTAAGAACGTACGATGATAAATTAAAGAAACTGCAGACTTGCATTGATTGTACGCTTTGATGATGTCATTGTGATACATTATATTACAGTATTAGTGCACGTCAGTGCGGATGAGTAAATAGAGCAATCGGGAAGACGCATGTCAATAGGAACAAGTTCGTTGACAGTTCGAATCTCAGCTGAAACGAGCGGGACCGTGTGTGTATAAAAGCTTTTATTTCCAATTTTTAATATTCATCTTTTCCCATCGGCAGCGTTCTGGTCATTCCTGTTCTTTATCGGTTTCTGCTACCTCACCAACCAGTGGGGCAAGGCGGACGATCCACCGAACGGCGAGGGTGTGAACAATGTGCAGGCTTCCATCGTGTTCTCGTTCTTCTCCATCTTCACCTGGGCCGGCTGTGCGTACTTTGCGTTCCTCCGCTTCAAGGCCGGCGTTGATCCGTCGTTCTCCTCGACGTACGAGTCTGATCCGAGCGCTGCCCAGCAGTACGCCGCCTATCCGGCCTCGAACGAGAACGATCAGTTCCAGGAGGCACCGTTCTCCGGCCAACAGCAGCAGCAGCAGCAACAACAGCGAGGTATGTACACAGGTTGGTGTTATGGGCGAGCTTCATACTGTACCACTTCATGTACCACTCATCCACAAAACTATGTTGGTGTGTATCTTTTCAGCAGACTACTCGCAGCCCACGTACTAAGTAAGCTGATGCTTGATGTTATTCCCTACGTAACCCGATGGCTTTACAGTGAAGAACAAATCCTATGGTTCGATTTGATTACTTTCGCAAAGAATAACTGTTACTCCTTGCGGTGGATGGAGCTGACATTAAATTGTACCTAAGTTTTACGATTCGAGCGCTAGAACCACATAATTCCATGGACCATTCCCGATTGGAAAGCGTAACTATGTTTTAGTTTGTTTTAAATTGGTTTCCCAACAAATACTTCAAACTAGTCACATTGCAAATGCCACTTAACGAAACGAAGAACCAAAAGCTAATACTATTATACAAAGACATACTACAAATAGGATAGAGCACCTCTGAATCTTACGCGTTAATTTGGACATTTGGGAATGCCTGCCCCGATGGCTTAATAGTGGCAAACCGAAAACTTAGGCAACCTTCCAATGAAAGGTGCGAAATGGAATAAGGTGTAGAACAACTCAAAGTATATGTTACCAAAGAGTATTGGCATCACTGCAAACCCACACACACACACACTGCACACACACATACAGTCATGTGGCGTGATACGTTTAATAGAACAAAATCTGGATCTAGATCATGTTTGTAGCTATTGTAGTCTGGATGTATAGCCTCTTTGGCATTTCAACGTCGCTAGCGTCGCGTCAAACGTCTAGCATTGCCAATCGTGTGAGATCCGACATGACGACATGTTGATAACAGTTGGAACTAGTTGACTGCTGGAAGAATTTAAACAAACCAAAATGATTATTGTAGAAGAAGAAAACAAAATACGATGTCTTTTCAACCCACTCGTTTCATAATCGCAAACACTATGGACATCGATCAGCCTTCCGAACGGAGCAAATACAGAAAGCCGATATGGCGACCTAACTTTTGAACGGCATTTTAATAGTGACAAAAAGATGTTCAACATTCGATCAGTGATTATGTACGCAATCAAGGACATACATAATGCTGAACATAAAAGTAAATTTCGTTTAGTGGGCTACAGTCGGCAAACAACAATATTTATTGAAGTGTATTTTAATCAAATTATTTATTTACTTATTTCATAGCTGTTGACGATCAATCGCAGATGATCGCTGTCGTTCGATCTTTACACTCATAGGATTCTATTTGGTGTGAAGAGGCGTACTATTTTTAGTTCGTCAGCCTTTGCTAAAGATTTCAAGTCCTGCTCAGGCAAATACTCCCCATGTCGTATGATAATGAGATAAAACGAAGCATCAAAGGATCAAAGCTTGGCAAATAGAATCAGTCATATCGAATCTCAATCTCTTGCCCACCTTCATCGATTCGGTCAAGTACAATCGACAGTGCTTCGTAATGTTTGGTTACGATAGGTTATACTGATGCTGAATTCAGATACCAAGAAAGCTTAAATCAGGTTTTGAGAAAAGGAAAACTGAAACGGGAAATGGAAACCTTTGTCGGGAGAATATTTAATACCAGCTGCAACGAGTGCGAAAAGTACCACAAAAACCATTAAATCCAATCATAATTTTTAAATGCTTAAAGTACCGAATGTGGTTAAATCTTATGAATGCTGTTTCATTACATAAAACACAAAACACGATTCAAAAATACACTCACATAGTTGTAACGCAACAATCATAAATATTCAAACATAAAGCAAACCAAGTATGAAAACGATTGCAGGAGAAGAGCGACTTTGCGACTGGATTCGCAAAAAAAAAAACGTTCAAAAACAAAAACATACAAAAACATTTGTAATTTTGGAATGGTATCAAGGCGCTTCCTCTCCAGCAGCAGGGACCCATACCTGAACAGACAAAACACACCCTTACACGTACACACGTTTTTGGGAGAGTAGGTGGAACAAAATCGATGCTCATTGATCAGAAAGAAAGTAAATACACATTTACACATTCGTTGCTAAAGGAAATAATTATCGATAATAACAAAACAAAACAAAAAAAATCTATACAAATGAAAACATAAATCGGATCTACACATAATAAAATACGAATGAAGTATGAAGAAAGACATGTGAAGAAAGAAAGAAAGGAAGAAAGAAAGAAAGAAAGAAAGAAACTGTGTGTGTTCTGTAGCTGATATCTAAAGAAAACGTTGCGAGGATATGATTAGAAAAAATCGAAAACATAAGAAGAAGAGAGATAAACAACGGAAACTAATACTTAAATCAACCAACAAGCAAACCAGTTTGAATGTAATAAGGAAAATACCATCACACATGATTCAACGCCCAAACTTATTTATTCCATCCTATTTTAATTAGCAGAACCGATTGACAGAGGCTGCAAAAGGGAAGTGACAACGTTGGCTTATGTGCGCTGCGTCGCATAAATTAAGTTCTTTATTAACACGCAACCAAAGTAACGAATAAAACAAAAGAGAAGACAAAAAAAAACCCAAAACAATGTTATAAATATACATCGTGCACTATTTATATATGAATACAAGTTTCACGAAGCTGAAAGCTATAAGAGAAAATTTAGTGAAGAATGGTACTGTTAAACGAAAAAAAAAAGATTAAAGGGAGAAAATAGTAACACTACTTTGAACACCTAAACAGAAACATTGACAAATACACGTACGTTACCGTTGAACAGAGAGAAATAACGAGAAAGGGAAGGGAAAGATGGAAAAGAGAATGGGAAATATCCGATACACAAAACGTAAGAAAGAAAACAAATCGATATATTTACTTGCTGGTTGCATTGTAGTGAGCATTATTCGTTTACGTTGTTATAAAAGTGTGCGAAACCTATTGTAAATAGAAACAATAAGGAGAAGACGAAAAACAAAACAAATAAAAAAAACAGTACAGCTAGGACGGGCGACAGGTAATTGGAACACAGCAAAGTACTGTATGCTAATGTCAAAAACAGCAGACAGAACATAAACAATATATTAACGCTGCAAACAATGTTTCCTTTCTGCAGGCATAGATTGTGATAGTTTCCTTATTATAATAATTTTCAAACTATAACTTAATTTAATTGTTTGTTCAGAAAAGGCGCTTTTTAATGGATAGTACCAAAACCTACTCTATACGATGTTTTTTTGTGTGTTTTTTATGTTTTACAAATAACCAATCAAACTAAAATAATTTAAATTACTAGCGCTTCTTCTAGTGATTAAGATGACTAACGCGTTTGTGTAATAACAGCAAACGAAGCATTAGTTACACTTACCCGAACAACTAGATTCGTTTAATTTTCCAACTTCAATAGCAAAAGCAAAATAAAGGAAAGTATTGATGGAAATGTAAAGGATGTGGAATTTACGTTAATAAAAGTACTACGAAAAATAATACACATGTCCGGGTGCGAGAATGATTTGTCTCAGTGTATTGTGTCGTGTCTTGTGCGCGACATTCTATGCTTATATTGATGTATATTTATTTTTACTCTTCTTTTTGGCTGCAGTCGAGGAAGTAAGGCGATGCGGTGACATACTAATACTCAACTCCTACTAATTAATTCCTATTTGGACTGCCCCGCGTGTGGTTTGGAAGGAATAGATAGAGAAAATGTGTGTGTAGACATCACAATCACATAGGTCGTTGTTCGAAAACGAAAATGAGTCATAATGAATTTGGAATTTGAATTCGATACTTTTAAGTAGCACAGCAGTAACAACAGCGACAGCATCGGCGCAGACGACGAGGTGCCCCGCAGCTTAAGAGCAATAAGTCTGCCGGCAGCGATGGTCTGGCGGCCGAGCTCTTCAAGATGGGGCCGGAGAGGCTTACCGTCGAAATGCATCAGCTGATCGTGAAAGTCTGGGAACAGGAAGAGCTACCGCAGGAATGGAAGCTGGGTGTAATTCACCCAGTCTACAAAAAGGGCGACAGGCTGGATTGTTCGAATTTCCGAGCCATCACAGTCCTGAATGCCGCCTACAAGATCCTGTCCCTGATCCTGTTCTGCAGACTTGCGCCCCTTGCTACAAATTTTGTCGGCAGCTACCAAGCTGGGTTTGTTGGAGGCAAATACACCACCGACCAAATTTTCACTCTACGGCAGATCCTCCAGAAGTGCCGAGAGCGCCAGATCCCAACGCACCACCTGTTCATCGACTTCAAGGCGGCCTACGATACCATAGACCGGAAGGAGCTATTGAGCATCATGCAGCGGTACCACTTCCCTGGGAAGTTGATCCAGCTGTTAGAGGCCACCATGAACGGGGTACAGTGCAAGGTGAGAGTGTCGAACTTGACGTCGGAATCGTTTGAATCTCACAGGGGTCTGAGGCAAGGTGACGGACTCTCCTGTCTGCTCTTCAACATCGCCCTAGAAGGTGTCATTCGAGGCGCGGGGCTAGACAACGACATCCGTGGCATGATCCTCTACCGGTCTCTCCAATTTCTTGGCTTCGCGGATGATATCGACATCATTGGCAGGATAACAGCGAAGGTGTGTGAGGCGTACACCCGACTCAAACGCGAAGCAGCAAGAATTGGATTGAGAATCAATGCGACGAAGACGAAGTACCTGCTTGCCGGTGACTAAGACCATCTGGGAAGCAGTGTATTAGTTGACGGTGACAGTCTCGAGGTGGTAAAGGAGTTCTGCTATTTCGGGACGATCGTTACTTCGGACAACGACATCAGCAGCGAAATCCGGAGACGCATTGTGCAGGGGAATCGTGCATACTACGGGCTTCACCGACTGCTGAGATCCAGAAGACTTCGAGCCCGCACGAAATGTGAGATATATCGCACATTGATTCGCCCGGTGGTCCTCTACGGACACGAGTCCTGGACCATCCGAGCGGAGGATGCAAACGCTCTGGGCGTGTTTGAGCGACGCATCCTCCGGACCATCTTTGGTTCGAGCATGGAACGTGGAGGAGAAGGATGAACTACGAGCTGGCTGAGATGTACGGCGAACCGAGCATCCTGACGGTGGTGAAGGCTGGTAGGATATAATGGCTGGGGTATGTCATGAGGATGCCGGACTCATGCCTCACCAAGAAGGTGTTTGACAGCGATCCCCAGTTCGGCATAAGGCGCAGGAGAGCACAGCGAACTCGATGGGAGGCTGCAGCCAGGGACCGAGCATCCTAGAGAATTACTGTTGACCGGGCCATGTCACATCGACGTGCTCTGTCGTGAGCAGGCCAACAAGAGAGTCATTTAGTATTCGGATGACAAAACAGGACTGCTCCACAAAATTCAGGGATGATGATGGTAAGTCCAACCACTTACCCCGGCACAGGTTTGAGAAGGACGATAGTATCTTTCCAGTAAGATTCTTTAAATCTAAGCTACCATAGTTTTGAAAAATTAGTGCCAGTATCTGGTAATTACATTAAAAAGAATTCACCAGGCCATACTCACACACAAGACGACCAGTAAACCGTATTTTAGCGTATGAATATACCGTATTTTGAATATAGCATAATGGGGATCGTTATATACACTAAAATACGTTAGTTTTATCAACGAAATTCCTTTCCCTAGTATCCATTACGTAGCTCGTCAAGAACCAAATAGTAGTATGCCTCACTATTATTCATAACGCAACTGCAACATGTTCCATCGTATGCGCATCAACAGGTGGCTCTATAGCGCTACATTCCGAAACTATTAAAAATGATGTAAATAAGTTGGTTTAGTTTTCCTGAAGTAAAACATAAAATTAATGATGTTAAATTAAATAATGAAAGAAACCTCTTGAAAATCTGCAAACTAAAAGGGATTTGTTCTGTTCAACGATGATTAACAATTAGTAGGCAAACTTTTTGATCGTTTCATTTTGAAACATAAGCCTTATGCAAAACATCGTGCAAAAAAACTGACAAAACCATAAGCTGCAAGTTTCTTTAAAAAAATCTGCAGTTTCAGTGTTATCTGAACGCAAATTTATATCAAATTCAAAAACTAGCAGCAATTGTTTTCGATCCTCTCATGAAATAACCAACAAGCTGTTTGAATTTTAATTGTGACATTTTTTTGCTTTAGAAATTTGGCAGTATTACAAAGTATGCTTTTTTATAAAAAAAAAATCAACACTGTTCATTTATTTTTGTTTGATCTTGTTTCCATTTGGCGTGAAACGATTGCATCACCCTGCAAACGATGCTCTCCCCTCTTTCTGGGGTACTGTATTCTTCCTCTTGGGTCTCTTTGCACGTACTTAGCACATAAACGTGCGGTACAATCTGCGATGCGTCCATAATCTATTTTAAACGGTTCCCGGAACGCCGACACTTCCCGGCCGAGAAGTGCTTATGATAATCAATCGGGCCGGGATTTCCACCCAACGGGTAAGTTTGCACTGCGCGAAACACAACCTTCATGCCGTGCGGGCATGACGGGCAGAAGGGAAGTAACCGCAATTCGGTCTACATGCACATGTCAACAAAGCAATATTTGCCCGTCAATTTCTATTCGTCGGTTTATTTATTTGTGCCGAAGTGTATTTTGTTTCCCCCTCTTTTTTGTATTTTCTATTTGCTGTTGTTGTTGTTATTTGCCCAGCGTTTTATGCGTCGCGGCAAAAGGGCGGTTTGTTTGGTAGCTATAAGCTGAACGGTTGGCGTTGTTGATGAAGTCGTCAGGTTCGCCGTGATCGTATAGCTTTTTGCCAAGGCATACTGGCCAACTGAAGCCTGGTTGTGTCATGATAAATAGGGGTTGGCAGCTTCCTTTGCGGCTTATCTTTTCACGCCCAGCTGTGAATTGAACCCTCTTCGAAGAATTGTTTTGATGTTGCTTGCAGGGAACTGCATTCAGATAAATAAAGATTTTTTTTAAATATGATGACTCACCTCTTGTGTTAATAATGGAAAAGGTAATTTATTGAATAGGAGTATTAATAAAAATAGGCGTGAGAAAAAGTATCGTAAATGAGAAAAGCTAACTAATACAACGATCAACTCATTACGATCATCTCATCCAACAAAGTGTGCAGACCTTGTAATCAACAACATTATTACCATCGCGAATCATTCCGCCTAATCATTCCACAAACGATCGCGCACACCTAGAATGATATATGTCGGAGAGAGCAGGAAACCGGCAAAACAGGCAAACCACACGCAAAGTGTGCATAAAAACTTGAAACAACAACTAAAGCCTCCAGCGCAATCCATTAGCATGCAGCGAGTGACGACAAACATCAAACCCGTGTTGAGTGTTTTAGTGATGCCGCTGCTCTAGACTCGAGCGCGGCATAAAGCACACCGGCCTCACCGTTGCCATAGCAATGCGAACGATCCGGCGAATGTCAACCTGAACGCAATGTAAATGCGAAAAAAAAGAATACAGGGGGAAAACCGACTTCCCCCTAAGGGCGGTATCGTTTTCGCTCGTGCTTTGCGATCGATCTGAAACCGGCCGAACGCCGCGAATGGTACATACATCTGGATGACGTACGGTGTTGTTTGGGTTTGGTGTGCTCCGTCATCAACATCATCATCCCTAGACCGACGGTCAACCAATAAGAGTGCCGATTGTTGACGATCGTTAAAATGGGCGATCGCTTAAAGGGCGGACTGATCGGGTTGAGGGTAATAGGAGGAAGCGGATGGCACCAGAAACTGTCGATGTTGATAAAGTATTTAAATAAACCGTTGCGCCCGGTACAGCGAATCAGTTGACGAGCCGCTGTGCAAAAGTGAAGATCTTCCCCAAACGAGCGGCGTAAAAGTGCGCACTACCACCAGGTACACCCCAAGATCGAACGATCGTACTGGTGTGTGAAACGTTGCTAACGTGCTCGTGTACGTGTGTGTGTGTGAGAGAGATTGTTTGTGTGTGTGATATGATTGGTATTGGTACCGTTTGGCGATAGTGTGAGCCATCCATCCATCCGCGTAACGCGCTGATAGCATCGGTAGTCGCACAGCCGCACCAAAAGTTCGGTTTCCTCGGCCTCGGGCAAGAGTGTGCAAGTGATCATCGCGCGCGTGCGAGCGGTATCTCGACAAGATTTTGTAAAAGCAGAACAGAACTCAACCGACCGTTGGACGTGTGTGAGGTGCTGCTGCTGCCGAATTGATTACGGATAGAAGACGCCGGCCTGTGGTGCGCGTGTTGAGAGAGTATAGTGCTGCTGTGCTTGTTTTAGCAGATCGTGTTTTTGCTGCAAAGAGTAACCAATACCTGTTTGTTGTTAAGTGCATTAGTATTCAAAACCGGGCAGCATCATCATGAAGATTCTAATGCTGATTGTGGCAACGTGTGTGGTGGGAGGTAAGAATGATGCGTAAGATGATTTAGTTTATTGTACACGTAAATGCTAGCTACGCTTTAAGCAACAATTTATTCAGCACAACAAGTAGATACAATGTTGCATTAGTTGAATAATTTCACAGCGAGTGATGAATATTGAAGTTTGTCGATGGCTGATATTATTTATTATTTATGTATTTATTATTCCGGATTTGGTGTGGAACCTCAGTCGTTTTGAGTTTTGAACTCAGGTTACATTTATTACTAAAGCTGTGCGCTACCGGTTACTCTGTGGGACTAATTCAGACTGGGACGTTCAATTCTCTTATAAAACCAGCTATCATTAACATTAATTCTATTGGGCCTACATTCCGGTTGAGTCTAGCCGTTCCAAATTCCATGCGTCAAATTTCAATTGATTTACTTCAATTGACATGTGGAAGGGAAAAATTGCAATATCGTTTAGGATGTTAATTATTATTTTGTTTTATTCAACGGAATATTGGCATCGCCATCATAGTGGACTAAGCCACTTCAACACATATTTCAAAACTTATGCGGTAGCTAACATTCTATCATAAATGGGCGTACAGCAATACCGATCGAGCAATCGAAAATGAAGCTTCAAGAATAGACAGATCTATATTATTGTGGAATATATTGTCTTTAACTAGCGTGCCATTCGGAAGTTGGAATTGTTTAACAATTCGTCCCGACTACTACCAATTGCCATAACCTTAAAGACGTACGATGTGTCCGGAAGCCATGGGTAGGTAGACACACTCACAAACTCATCCCGAAAAAAATCACCCAATCGCGATTACAGTAAACCATGGTAAATCGGTCACTTGCTAAGGATGACGCCATCGTCGCAATGTCTGAGATGAGATTCCACTTCCATCCCTAACCGCTTCCGATCAGCAGCACACGCGCGTTCCGATCGCTCCCCATCTTGCCTTCCCTAGTCTGCTCCGTTTTTTTTTGTTCTTTTGTTGCTGTATGTGCCTGCGTATTCCGGTTGAAATTTTGCGCCACGATTCACCCTCACCCAGCCGGCCGGGGGCTCCGGGGGGAGTACGTATCAGTGCTACCTTGAACTACACGGAACCACAACCCCACGGGCACGACTATCTCGTGCCCAATTGCGTTTCTGTGTATAGCCAGCTCCGGCGACAACGACGACGCATTGGGCCACGGTGCCACGGTGCTCCGGCACTGGTCACTGGCTGGTGGCAATGGTCGGGGTCGCATTGTTGGCGGGCGCGATAAGACACAGCAGCAGCAGCAGCAACATCAGGACCGAGTCTCAAATCCACTGCACAGCGTCCGCGGCAGAAGATCTCTTATGTAAATCATTCATGCACATCGCCGATGCTGTAGGACTGCGCGATCTTTTGCGTGGACGTCGAAATGTCTTCTAAACGTGAAGAAACCTTGAACTTTTGATACCCTGTGTCGTTGGGAGCATGCACCCGAATTTGTCTATACATTGTGTCCTTCGAAAGAGGTACATTGTGTGGTTGAACGGATAAGGTTGATGAATGGATGGAAAGATCATACCGTTGCTACTACGCTACTACGCAATGCTAAATCAATTTGGATTATCTTGTGGAAGTTCTTAGTTAAGATGTAACATTTTCCAGTGATAAAAGAATAACATAAGACCTACAACTTAGGCCTGAAATAATTCTGTAAGTTTGAAAAGATCCATCTTGAAGTTCAAGTTGCTTTAAACATAGATGATCGGTTATTGCAGAACTGAGAGATGATTAGTGACATTAAAAACAGGAAGCAATTCTGCGAACATTCAATAACATTCCTCGTAAATACTTAAAATCTCAATTCATGTCAAATACAATGTAATGATTTGAAACTATTAGCAAGCTTAAACAGTTCAAGAAACATACTCAATTTTGACCTTTAATACTGTACACCAACAGTTATTTTGCTCCATTTTCGTAAACAGTTTGCACGTTTTCTGTTACGTTATTTACCATCACATCGATGCGGCCAGGCAGTTTAGTCACCGTGAACGGTTCGCCAAAGGTCAATTCAATTTCAAAACCCCCGTTCAATTGGCGATCCAAACAATCGCGAACGATCGAAATCGCACACGAACGATGGTAGATGCGATGGTTCCAGCAACGTGATCTATCAATTGTGTTTGGAATCGATCGCCATCTGTCGCTTGGTTGCATCGAGTAGCCACACTGGAAGCAAGTCGGTCGGTGGTGATTGTGGTGGGCTGAACTATTCCTTCTATCTGGCAATGGCTTATCAGCAGCCACTTTCTCCTCTTCCACGATGACGTTGCTTCCAGCCAGGGCTACGCTTCCCAGCATGTATGCAGACAATTCAAACAAAACTGTTGAAGCTGGTAACATTCATCTCCTCTTCATCTTTGGGCTTTAAGGCGATAAGCAATAGGCGGGATTAGCGGGAATTGGGGAAGATTTTTTCATGCTCTAACTTTCGTTCTTTCTTTCTTTTCCCCCGTATTTCTCTCGCGTGAACAGCACTGTGTGAGGAGAAATGTGAACCGGGCACGACGTTCATGGATGATTGCAACAAGTGCCGCTGCGGTCCGGACGGCCAGAAGGCCTGTACGCGCAAGATGTGCCCACCGAACGAGCTGTCCGATGACAGCCAGGTGCGGCTCGATGTCCAGAACGGTGAGTCGCTGTCGTCCGCGGACGAGAAGGACGAGATTCATGTGCAGACAAATGGACAGGTTTGCTCACCGAACGAGATCAAGATGAAGGTAGGATTGGGTCATTAAAATTAATGTCTTTTTCATTTACAACATCTAAACGTGTTTTTTTTTATTTCTTTTCGAACGCCCTGCGTAGGATTGCAACCGTTGCCGGTGTGCCAACAACGGTATTGGATGGTTCTGTACGCGGAGAGCCTGCCCGCAGCGTGCAAAGCGTTCCGAGCCCGCTCCGGAAAAGAAGTGTACTCCCGGCACGACGTTCAGAAGCGACGACGGTTGCAATACCTGCTTCTGTACCGAGACGGGCCATGCCGCCTGTACGCTGAAGGCTTGCCTTCCGCCGGGCTTTTTCGATCAGCAGAAACTGAAACAGAAGCGATCAGTACCTGTCGATGATCTGCCCCAGTCCGCGATTGCCCCCGGTGCGCCCGGATTCAGCTGTACGCCCAAGTCCTCGTTCAAGTATCAGTGCAACACCTGTCTCTGTTCGGAGGATGGCAAGATGGCAGGATGTACCTTCAAGTTCTGTGTTCCCGGTGAATGGTAAAAGAAGAATGCTAGTTCGTAGTGCCGAAAGCCTGTAACAAGCTGTACAACTAAGTTGCTGTATCTAAGTGTCAGTCGAACTATCAGTAGAAAGTTGCCTTTGATTGGTTTCGCCCGGTGCTTGAGCGATACGAGCTAGGGGGGCATACACGTAAGTCATTTTTGTCAAACAAACTTCAGAGGATACACGGAAATAAAGTTATTATTTTTACCATCAAGACCAAACGCCGTTGTTTAAAGATCACTCCAAATACTGTTCCACCCTGCGTTTTTTCTTTTCTTCGTTCCACTAATTGAACCAGCCCTGTCGCTATGCCGTATCCGTTGTCCAGTCTGGGTTGCATGAGAAAATACGGTCAAAGTGGCTAATAAATTTATAAGACCAACACAATGTTCCTTCCAGTGGTCGGGGGAACGACTCGATATGGGTACGTTTTCAGGGTAGAAACAATAAGTTTTCCTTTGTGCGTGGGAAAGGGCAAAACTTGTGCACCATGCTCTGTTCACCAAGTGGACGCCATAAGGAAGCGATTGTTAGGAAAAGTTCCAAGTTCAAGATGAAAACTATCTATCAGTACGGATGAATGGGCTGAGTGTGTTGGAGCGGTGGACAGTGCAAAAACAAAACTTGCGATGAGTAGGAGAAAAAACAAACCATAAGCATGGCAGTACATTAACCAAGAGGTCAGGAATGTGGGTTTGTCTGAAAGGCCTACCAGTTCGAGACATATCTACGGGTAGTTTGATAAGGGATGTAACAAAAATGCTTGAATAAAGATATTTTTCTGAGTGGAGTGAAATTTATTGATGCATTCCTAATTGAGAAAAAAAAAACAAATAAGCTCTGTGGGAAATGCGTATTATAAACTATATATATTTTTTAATGAAATCGATTGTATCTGTGCAAAACCACCGAGGCTCCGTTACATCTATCGAATAGGTTACTTAATAATCCGTGGCTTCTAAAAATCCGAAACAAGAAAAGTTATTTGAAAAAAAAAACAAGAAATAATAAACCTAAATAATCATCCATAAATGACGTATCGCACGAAGCGTCTTGGGTTCAAGTCTAACATGGACCGTCCATCCGTAGCAAGGATTGACTATCTGACAGCGTAGTATTTATTCTGTCTCAAAAGCGTATAAAGGCCCAGGTCGTTACGCCCAATAGAAGAAGAATATTTAAACATCCAGTATTTGCGTGCGATAATGTATTTAATATTTTAATGCCTAATACAGATCTTTACTTCAGGATTCGCCTAACTGTAGTCAGGTATTGTATTGTCCCTTCCAAGGCTATATTCTTGTCAAAGATTAACCGTGCGCCTTTAAGATAAGCCTATGCTAGAGTTTTTTGACTGAATGATAAGCATTTTGGCAAAAAAAACAGATAAAAACAATTTGAGATTATTTCGTTTGCACTTTGCCAGACGTAACATTACACTTTTTATACAACAAAATGTTGAAATGCATGTCTTTTTGTACATAAAATGGTAGAATACAACTATTAATTAGGTATGAAACATAGCTGATTTATATTGTCTCTTAAGTTTCAGCTTTCCAACTTAATCATCAAAAGCGCTACATGTTTTTTTCTAGTCAGTTCTACACCGTAAGCAAACATTTCGATCCTGTAATATAAATTTCAACAGAATAAAAAGTGCATGTAAATGCTTGATGTACTACTCTTTTACCTGTAAGAGACAGGTAAAAGAGAAGTACATTAAGTATTATTACCTTCCTGTGGAACTACGTATTAAAGTTACATTCTATTATTACATTTTCTTCAACTTGGCAGAAAAGCTTGGAAATGTAAATTTAAATTTAAATTTATACTGTTACGTAGTTTATGGATGAACCCTTACCTCTGACAACTTCATCGCTACAATTGAACAATTTTTATTACGCTCAATGTTTTTAGATTTTGTAAGGTATTCACTAACTCTTTTGCAGGTAAGCACATTGACAACAAGCACAGTGATAACATCGATAACAATGCATTCAATTTCCTACAAGAAGCGTTTTCACCGCACGCGATGTTATTTCCATAGCTGTTCAATCGCGAAAATCACGTGGTTACCCGAACGTGAGAGCGATAGGGAGAGAATAGCCCTCAAGCGAGAGCGTAAGTAAGCACGAATGGTTTGCGCGGGAAAATGTTCCACCAATCGCGGAAAAGATTACTCTCAGTTTTCTTATCTCTCTTCGAACACGAACGCATTGCTTTCCCGAAATGTTTTCACATACAGCAGCCGCAAGCTCTGATCCTTCACGAGCTTCTACGTCAAGAAAGTGAACGATAACGGGTGCATGTTAACCAGTGTATTAACGAGCTGCAGCCTCAGTCATACGCAGGTTCCCGAGCACGTTGGATGCTGCCGTGAGTGTCGTTCACCGACGGACGGTGTTGGACACAAGACAGTACGCTTAAAAGCAGTTGCTCACGGGTAAGGAACTGGCAGACAGCAAGCTAGTGCTGTGCTAACCTCGCACCGGTAACCGGTGTGACTGATGGTAGTCGATCCTGTCGCCGATTGTACCGTACAAAGCGGATGGGCCCCATGCCCCATAAGCGACGATGGCTAATGTGTGGAAAATCACTCCAACCAACGCGGGTGGTTCGTTGAGCAGTTTGCGCGCGTGACAGATGATGCCTTGCTGTGTCGGTTGCGGAAGCCAGCAAGCCAGCGTATGCGGTCCGTGCGCGGTCCAGTGTAACCAAGTTTGGGCGTTCTGCTTCCGCGTGTAGCTCTCTGGCGAAGGAAAATGTGTCTTGCAAGATATTTGCTACCCATCGTACGTACGTGCAGTGAAAAACGACGCTCCCGGTGCGTAAGTGCGTGGTGGTAAACGGCAGGGA
Organism: Anopheles bwambae; assembly: GCA_007018985.1. NCBI lineage: Eukaryota > Metazoa > Arthropoda > Insecta > Diptera > Culicidae > Anopheles > Anopheles bwambae. Next base: position 23,314 of record SIXB01002911.1, read on the forward strand.
GGCTTCTCCGGCGAAGGTGACATAATTCGTTGGTTGAGCACAACTGTGAGTAGAAAGTGTGTAAGTGGGTGTGTGTGTGAGTGTGTTTCGGGGTGAATATGGTTCTTTTTCCTACGGCGCTCAAAGTTGTGTAAGATGTGCGCTATATTCAATACCAGCTGGTTCTACTTAGCTTGAAAAGAGACATTAAACAATCGCACACAAAAGTGTCCTAGTGTGAAAATTTCCCAGCGCTCTAAGTGTTGTTGATTGCTCGTGCAGCTAAAGAGGATGCTGTGTTGAAGGCAGTAAGCGTGTAAAGAAAGAAAATAGCCACTAAACGGTTTCGGGTAGGAAAGTTGTTGCACTCGAAGCAATCAGCAGTGTTGGTGCAGTGGTGGTGCACACAAGAACAACTCAGACAACGGGCGGGATAAAGCAAGTAAGTACCCGCCACGGTCGACCGTGCTCCTTCCAGACAGGCACTCACGATTACACACCACGATTGCGGCATTTATCTGTATTTATGATTGGCGTTTAGCCCGCACTGTTCTCCCGCTGTGTGCTACCATTATTTCCTCTTGCGAATGGGCGGTGATGTTTCATTCTTTTCAGCTTCAGATCCCACACCGCGTGCTGCTGCTGCAGTCAGTTTGCTTGCGTGTTATCCTGCTCCGCTTGCGGACGATGCTCATCTTTTGATTAATGAAAGCAGCTTAAGTGAATTGATTTCAAGCATGCTGGTTGCATTTCTGCTGCTGCATTTGACCCGCAAGCTTGCGGAATGTATCCGGCAGGAGGGAGAGTTGTTTTTTTTTGTTGTATCCCTCGCTCGTCTCTGAAGTCAGGCAAGCAATGAGTAATGTTTTCGTCGATGTTTGCTTGGCATCGGTCCCACACGGATGGGTGATGGGTGCGCCTGGTGGTGGTTGAAGCGTGTGCGTTAGCTTAGGGAGTGTGGATGGATGTGAATCAACGTAATCTAGCTGGAGCAATGTTAAATTGCTAACGATAAGATAAAAATGTTTTCACATAATTCATGGCGTACAGTGATTTTGCACTGCGGCACAAGTATGCTCTAATCATTTTTAATACATTATTTCATACATTTCCTATCTGGAAGCAGTTATGTGCTTAGCATTGCTGTTGAATACTTATGCTATTGAATTTGAACCTAAACCATGAAATTAGATTATTTATGAACCGTTAGATAAAGGATAGCTTTACAATTCTGATTTCAATCCGAATAGATTTCGAATAGAGAATAGATCCGAAAAAATATATATCACCTTGAGGTTCTGTGAGATCAACAAGGAGTGGGTCAGTTGCTTGGTGAATGCAGTTCATTAATTCCAGTGAAATACAGGCAGTTACGAATGATGCTGAAGGTCGTTTGTGAACAAAATGATTCTGATTAAGTCAATTTGGTAGGTTGATCATCTACAACATGTACTGTTCGTAACAGAAGAGCTTCGTCTCTTAATCAAGAGCACTGTTGTATTGTAAAAAAAAAGAAAAATGACATGTAAACGACATGTTGCTTGGAAAACTGAAATGATGTGTTTTTTCGGCATTTTCGTTCCAAGCGATGCTCAAAAATACAATTTCATGAATTTCCCAAGGCGATTCTTTATTGTTTTGAGCGGGGATGGTGTCATTTTTTAATCAAACATTTTTTTCTGCTCTCTCGCTTATTAAAAAATAAATGTAACTTTGTATTTGCTATAATAAAGTGTATTATAATTTATTTATTTATTATTCAGGAGGAACGGTCCAAAAGGGCCGTATTGCTTATAACTAGATAACTGTATTATAATAATTACTTATAATTTCATTGTTCGTTTTTTTTGTTCGTTTCCCATTTTGATATAAAACTCCATCTTACAACACTTGTTTTTATTATAATAAAACAACATTACAACTGAATTGCTTGTACAGTCTGCTCCCGAGTTACACGGATCTCGAATTAAGTGGATTCGGAGACACGCGGTTTTCTAAATTTGACACGCGGTCCTTCACGATTCTAGTCAGCTTTTTGTATGGAGTTTGACAGTTCGAGGCTGAAATCATGTAAACACTCCGTACAAAACCACACACAAAACTAGCCTGCAATTTTCAGTCTAGATTATTATAGCCTCAAAGCTAGAATTAGATTTGAGTACCTGCTCGAAAAATGACAAAACAAGGTGGTGTTTACATTTATCCCAAGGTGAATTAAAGAGATGGATCCAGAATCAAAGTGTATGTAGTCCAGGTGGTTTCATAGTATGTTTTTTAAACCAAATTTGAATATCTCTTTTTGACAGAACGGGTGAAAAATTTTGCTCAAACAAGCTTTCTGGAGGCTTGACGAATACTCAAAACACTCTTAAAATCTTCATTCAGAAGCAGAAGCGATAAAGACAGCCTTCTAAATTCATACACCTTGGGATAAGCCCACCTGTATATTATACCTAGATAGCTGCTCGAAAACTGCTGTACAATGCAAACAGCTGACAGGCTGAAATTTCAGCCTACGAACTTAAAACGGAAAGGGCCCTAATATTAGAATTTTCTGCTCGAATCATATCAAATAAATGATAAAGTATATGCAAGTACTAAATTTAATCAAAAACTCCGAGTAATCAATAGTACTTTAGTAAAAAAAACGTGAAATTTGACTTACGCAGATTCGTCGGGAACGCAGAAACCGCGTAACTCAGGAACAGACTGTATCACATGGATTCGGTGATACGTAGTTAAATTTATGTGTCAGTTTTTTTAGCAAATT
>SIXB01002912.1:0-25323 GCA_007018985.1 Anopheles bwambae
GATAGCACAGCAATTGGTACACCTACCCTACACCCCGTTTTGAATCCATACACCTTGCCGTTACGCTGTGTTTTCGTTCTCTACACCTTGTCAAAATGATCTAGAGCAATCGAGCCACTGCGTGCACGTTACCGAATGACAGATTCTATTACATTTGCGGTGTAATCGGCTGGCCACATCCTGTACAAATTTTACAAACTAGGTGCGCTGAACAACTCAGTATTATATGTGTGCGGTTTCTGGTGTGGGGACGCATTGTACCAATTCGTCGGGATCCACGAAAATATAAGCAAAAAAAAAAAAAAAAAAAAGGAATAGCAAAAGCGGTAAGCGACCCCTTTTACATTTCGTTCCTCTTCGCTTGCCGAAACCATTACACGGGGTTTGGCTATCTTTTTTTTTGTGGGGTAGCTGTTTTTTTTTATGCCATTGCATTTTGACTTGTACAGCGAGTTGGAATTTTTATTATTACACAAAGCATGAATCGTTCGAGAATGCAAGAATGCTCGTGTGAATACCCAAATAATTGGATGCAGTACTCTGTGAATCATGTTTTCCTCCACAAAAAAAAATAAAATAAAAAAATCGATCCGAATGGGCATATCGAAGCAATATTGAGTATGACGTGAGAAATACATTTTGACTGTTTCATGTGCATGTTCTGACATTTCTACGACCCCTCCTCCCTGTGCCCTGTGCCAATATCTGTGCGAGTAGCAGTTTATCTCACATTTTGCGCTGCTCACTTTCGCCCGATTTTGTGTCTCTAAAAGCGAGCCTTCCCTTTACTCCCCAGAGCGAGCAGGTCACGGCAAAGGGTGTTCTTGGACATTGGCAATGGGCAAACGACAGCGCAGCGACTACCGTGTGGACGGTGGTGCCTCCTCGACCGAATCGAACGACGAAACGCTACTCGCCACCAAAATGAACGGCGGCGAGATGTGCACGCACATACAGAAGTCCATCGACCTGAACACGATACGCAAACAGATCAAAAGCAACGAGGTGTGGTGCAGAAGGACGTGCAGCAAGTGTGCGGACGAGCAGCAGGCGGCCCGCGGCGGCAGCTATGTCAACGAGCCGCTGAACGGTGTCAACGGTGATACCTCGCTGTGGTTCTGCCTCAAATGTGGCACACAGCTCTGTGGCCGGAACAAAAACCAGCACGCTTTGCAGCATTATGCAGTAAGTTTTGTTTCGTTCTTGCGTACAGTGACACTGTTGGAACGCGTTTAGTACAGTGTGTGTGTGTATGTGTGGTTGTTTTTCTTTCTTTCTTTCTTTCGCTTCTATGTTCACACCCTCTAGACGCCTCGTTCCGACATGCACGCCCTTGCAATCAACACCACCACGCTGGATGTGTGGTGCTACACCTGCAGCGTGGCGGTCGATCCGTACGCCAAGCCGAAGCTGCTCGATATAGTCGAGTTTGTCAAGCGCGAAATAGCGAAGGTACGAGCGGCCGCCGCCCATACCGACGCGCAAATACAGAACGCGACCGAGTCCGTGCGCAACCTGGTGCTGGACGCGCTACAATCAACCACAAACAGCTCGTTCGACGTGCCGGACGCGGCCAAGTTTAACTCCAGCGATCAAACGTACGAGCAGAGCGCGCGCGGCAAGGGGCCCGAGGCGGCCGGACCGGCCGCATCGTCCTCCAGCCTCGTGCCGCACGCGACCAAAAGCCTCATCGACGCGCTGCCGCGTGTGCGCGGCCTGTCCAATCTCGGCAACACGTGCTTCTTCAACGCGGTCCTGCAGTGTCTCGCCCGCACACCCTACCTGTCCGACATACTGAAGCAGTCGGCGACCGAGGGCGAAAAGGTGCACATACCGGGCGGGACGATCAAGCTGCCGGACGGGACGGAGATACTGGCGCCCCCGATCGACGGCGTGCTGGACAACTGGCGCAGCCTCACCGAGGCGCTGACCGAGCTGCTGACCGACCTGCAGGCGAGCGCGCCCGAAACGCTCTCCCCGAACCGGCTGCTGCAGGAGCTGACCAGCAAGTGGCCCCAGTTCGACGGGGGCGACCAGCACGACTCGCACGAGCTGCTCCGGCACCTGCTCGAGAGCGTGCGCACGGACGATCTGCGGCGCTACCAGTCGCTCATACTGCAAAAGCTCGGGCTGGAGTCGCGCAAGAGCCGGCAGAACACGGACGGCACGCAGCGCGCGCTGGCCAAGTACTACAACGAGCAGATCTCGCAGTGGGTGTTCCGGCCGGAGCAGGTGTTCCGCGGCTCGCTCGTGTCGACCCTCACCTGCCAGGATTGCCACCATACCTCGTCGCAGCATGAGTACTTTCTCGACATTTCGCTGCCCGTGTGCGTGGAGAAGCCGCAGCCGCCCGTCCGGCGGCGCAGCAGCCCCGAGCCGGACGGGCCGGGCGTGACCGGGGCGTCGGCCGGGGGTAGAGGCACGGCAGCGACAGGCACCGGCGGCCACACAGCGCCCTCCAAGGCGCCGAGCAAGAAGGAGCGCGAGCGGGAGAAAAAGGCCAAGCGAATTGCCAAGCATCAGAAGAATCGAATCAACCTGTCCTCGGTGGGAGGCGTTGTCGGGGGCATCGGCACGACTGCCGCGGCGGAGCAGCCGGCCAGCGCCGGCGACGAGAGCGAAGCGATGGCAAACATGGTACCGCTGACGGAGGATCACTCATTCCAATCGGATTGCGCCAAGGGCAACGACGACGGCTCGTCGGACGAGTCGAGCGAACCGTCCGACGCGGACGTAGAGGACAACGACGTGACGGATGACGCGCTATCGAAGTGCGGTTCCGCGCCGGCGGTCGACCAGAACGGCAATCAGCTGCGCTCGATGCCGGAGAAGTCGGACGATGCGCCCGAGAACAGCAACAAGGAGTCGGACGGCAGCAACATCGTGTGCGAGGTCGGGATCAGCGCTCAGCGGGCGGCCCACATGGTGCGGCAGCTGTCCGGGGGCAACGGCGGCAGCAGCGAAACGGACGAGGAAGCGAGCAGGCAGCGGCAGGGCGCGCGGGCCGGCGGTGCGGGCGACGTCGATGGCTGCACCGGCGAGCCGAAGCGCGGCCGGCAGCGCACGTTTAGCCACGCGGACTGGAGCAACACGATCGCGCCACGGTACCAGTGCGAGGACGGCGAGTACTCGGTGCAGTCCTGCTTCAACAACTTCACCGCGGTGGAGCTGATGACCGGCAACAACAAGGTGTGCTGCGAGGCGTGCACGGAGCGCATCAACGGCAAGGGCGGCCCGTCGGTCAACACGAACGCGACCAAGCAGTTTCTCATCTCGCAACCGCCCGCCGTGCTGATACTGCACCTGAAGCGCTTCCAGGTCGGGCTGCGCAGCGTGTTCAAAAAGCTGAACAAGCTGGTGTCCTTCCCGTTCGTGCTGGACATTGCGCCGTTCTGCGGATCGAAGGTGAAGCGGGCGTCCCACATCCGCCCCGGGCAGAAAAAGATCCTGTACGCGCTGTACGGGCTGGTGGAGCACTCCGGCTCGATGCACGGCGGCCACTACGTCGCGTACGTGAAGGTGCGGCCGACCTTCGGCCCGGGCGACCCGCGGTGGAAGTTCATTCCGCAGGGCACGAAGGACGAGCTGGACCGCAAGTCCGAGCAGGAGATGGCCAAAGAGCAGGCGATGCGCATGGGGCTGCACGTGCGGGACAGTGATGATTCGTTCAGCTCCTCGCACACGCCCAGCGACAACGACGAGTGCGGCCGCAAGCGGGCCCAACCGCGGGACCGGCAGCCGCAGGACGAGCTGGAAGGTGCGGTCGGGTACGCCCACAAGCCACAGGCCCGGCCCGCGCCGGAGGAGGTGGAAACGCCGCCCGGCAAATGGTACTGCGTATCGGACAGCTACGTGCGCGAGGTCACGGAGGAGAGCGTACTGAAGGTCCAGGCCTACCTGCTGTTCTATGAGCGCATATTCTAACTGCTCTCGTCATCCATCCGATCCGTGATCTTTCTTGCATTTCGTCACCCGCACAGATGCATGTTTACCGCCAGTCTCGTTACTATGTTATTACTCCCTAGGATCTTCTGCTCAGTGTAGAAGAAATTTATTTTTATTCTATTTTTTTTTTGGTCCGTAGTACACCGACAGCAATCGTGAGCCGTTTACTCAATTTTGATGAGTGGTCAATAATTTATATATTTTTTTGCCATTTATTTTCATGTTACTATAGTGTCACAATTTCTCCTATAACATTTTTAAATTTGTACGTTTTTGCTTGGCCGTGCGGCTTCATGCGGCTAGCGTGCAGTTTTTAAAACAATACAAAAAGTTCAATGACTGTTGTAAAGGTAAACTTCAAATCCTCTTCTCGAACAGCGTGTATATGACATAAAATGTGTGGGTTGGTTACTCTTTGCTTCTCAGCTACTACTTTTGTGCTAAAGAACAATAAACAACAACAACAAAAACTGTAACATGTTAATGATTGCATTACGTACACTTAAGGCGTCATCCATCAATCACGTAACGCAAAATGCAGTAATCAAATTCAACAAGATTCTGATAATTGGATCCTCAGCACGGTTTGCAATGTTCTTACATCACTATCATCAGAAGCGTTTTCCAGCCATCTTCCTGGTCCTCCATAAATATGTTCACCTTTCCAGAAATGTTTCTTTGGCATTCTGTTGTTTTTTTCTATTTCAACAACTTGTTTTTTTCTATTTCACATAACATGTGATGTTCTATATGTTACGCATGTCTTACAAATTACGAACAACATCGGTAATGTTTGCAAGAGTTTTGGCTGCATTTTCGATGTATTTATACAATTACGACCAATCGTCAACTCTGACGAAAAAAAAAACGGCTGATTGCATCAACTTTATCTCCCATCTGTTTCAACCGAATTGGGTTTGTATAGAGCTGGATTGGTATAACACCTGCTTAAAGCGTTACAGTTGATTCTTGTGCCATTTGCTTCCAAGCGCGTATCGTCACTTGTGAATCGTATGCTACTATCACGAAATGCCTGCCTGTACCAAAATAGACGGACCAAATGACGGGCTATTCGGCTGCCTAAAAAGTAGCGAGATCTTTTTTAGGCCGGCATAACCGCGAAGGTTGTTAAATCTTGAAGAAGAATACTCGTTTATTACTTACAAGGTTTTCCAGGGATTCTCATAGTTGTGGGACACTTCCTTGAATCTTTCTTATTGGAAGTGAACATCATGTGTTGGAAATTGGACTCCATCATACAGATTGGCATCCTTTTTGGACAGGTTCCTTGGAAATTCCTTTTGGTTTTGTTCAACAAGGGTGCTATACAAGGGTGCTGCTGCTCCAATTCCCATTACATTAGGTTCATTTCACGTATGAAAGAGATATTAGAAAACAAACCGCAGTCAAAACAACGTATGAAAAAGTTAATGAAGTGTCCCTCAGCTATGAGAACTCCTGGAAACCCTATATTAGTTGTACGAAAAAATAAAAATTAATTTTTTTTGTTGCGTCACGTAACAAAAGTTAAACTCCCCCTCTCCCCTATGTAACAAATCGTTACGTTTGACGACACCCCCTCCCCCCACCCACACCCCCTATTAGCGTTACATATTTGATGGATGGCGCCTTAGAGCCTTTGGTGGGGCCACCTTCGCCTCTCTTTAGTGCAGATGGGATGGGTTGGGCAGGCCGGTGGGTTCAAAATGATTATCACTGAACCAAATATAAAAAAAGAAAGTACTTTACTCCTACTTACTTTACTTTACCCATCCGTAGCACCCCTTACTATACTGCGGCTAGTTATTATAGCCACATCCCTAGTTTTCGTGTGTTTGCTATATCTTCGATCAGTTTAGGATGGTAGTTTGTGGTTGTAAAATAGGAAATTTGCCCATTTTTAATAATTTTTACCATGCATATAGTTCTTACACTAATTATTTAACGTTATTAACGTTGTTAACGTCTAGTTTATTTAGCCGCACTTGAATAAATTATTAAGAAATGTTTACTTTGCTTAGATTTCATAATTGGTTTCTATTAATTTATATTTTTTTAAATTTTTGTTACATTTTGTGCACCTGCAATTACATCGAATGTCCTGTTTGGCATACAAATGCCCAAGTGTTTCAATATTGTATGTCTAACTACATCCCAGCTTTCGAAATAGCTTTTAATACTCATTTGTATCTTAAAATTGCAAATTGTTTGCATATAACCTTATCACAATTAATTCAAAATATTTTCTACCAAATTCAGATCAGAATTTCGAACACGTCAAAGTAAAAAAAGTTTAAAGTTTTTAAAATAAGTGACTCTAACAACCTGATGATAGCACACGTCTTCTTCTTCTTCTTCTTTGGTTCAACAACCACTCTGTTATTGATTACCCATAGTAGGATAGTCATTCCTACGTATGGAGGCACGGTCCTCATTCGGGGCTTGAACTCATGACGGGCATGTTGTTAAGTCGTACGAGATGACGACTGTACCACGAGGCAGCTCGTTTTTATAACTGCCTGGTGCAAAAATCCCAAAAAATAGGGATGCGGATATAGAAACTAGCTATGGTTATGTTTACCTTTTTTTTTTAAATCCTGCTTTAAAGCTTTGAAAAGCGACTCGAGGTTCTTCAAAAAATGCGAACAAAAAAAAAGCTAACAAATGGAGGTCAAGTACAACTTGAAGGGCCCATGTAGTGAAAGTAAAGGCAAAATATTACCTACTTTTGTTTTACAAGCAGGGAAATTTCTAAGGAAATTGTGACAAAATGTAAGTAAAAAAATGTTTTAGGCCTGGTTTGCAAGCCTGTGCAAGGAAGCTTTGTAAGGAAAATGTAGTGTAAAAAAAATGTAACCAATGTTCTATCGCCCTTCCCCACGCGACACGGGAAGCAAAACGGATAACACAAAACAATTCTCAGCCTCACTCGTGCCATGTCCTATGATAGCGTTCTGATAGCCCGAAGGCGGATTGAAGAGGGGCTGTGCCAACTGTGCTAGAAACAGACATCAAAAGACAGTAGTTGACTTCACTGCCATTTTCACGACTGCTTTATAAAGTCTCGAGACAGGCCAATTGAGAAACAAAAGCGATATGGCAGAGAAAATAGAATAAGCCGCTGAACAATGCAAGGGTTCCGAGCTTCCCAGCCCAACAGTCTTCCCTTATTTTACCCATTCGTGCGGTTTTCGCTCGTCAACGGTACGGCGACGACGGATGCGAGCAAACCCCGCCGATCGTTTCCTTTGGCAGCAACTGTTCACTCAGCTGGTCACTAAACGTTTCACATGCAGAACTATTGAGCAGTTAGCTACGAACAAAAACAATATGCTTTCGTACTCTGTACAACACATCAGCAAACGTCCCAAGCTTGACAAGTGTTTCGGTAGTCTTTTTGGCCTTAGACCAATTTGGTGTTTATGGCAAATAGCAATCAAAATATGCAGTTCTTGTACAAAATATATATGTACGAGTTGAGAATAGTACGGAAAAGAAGTATAAATAATAATAAAAAAATCATCTAGTACTTAATTTACTAATATAATAAGTTGTAATATACAAATTTTTACTAATACTAAAATAATAATAATATAACCAACATATTACAATAGAACAAAAATATAAACTAATAACAAGAACTTTAAGGATTTATAGTTATATGTATGAGTATTTATTTTTTTATTTAATTATTTATTAATTATATACCATTATATATAAAATAGTGTTTCAGGCTTTCAAAAACCTTGGGTACCCTATAGTCCCTATTCAAATGGACCTATCGAAAACCTTGGGTACCCTGCAGTCCACTTCCCATCACATAAAGTTAACTTCCTATAAGAAAGTGTTCCAAAGTTAAAAAAAGAATCCCTGAAGAACTCAGTAACTACAAGCTTTCTCCCTACAGCTGGTCACTACATACTCGTCGTTATGTACATCCACCTCCTTGCCCCAGGATATGTCCCTTCCTGAAGAGTTTGGTTGGGTATTCTGGTTTTGATTCGCTGCAGTACTCTGAATTGTCAACGAGCAAGGAGGTTTGCGGAGAGATCCTGTAAGCCCTCCTCTCCCTCAAGAAACAACACCATAACGAACAGCCCGCAACATGAGAACATGGGAGCATGGAAACTGCTGCTTGGGTTTGAGGATAAGGATAACGCTAACGTAATGTAAACGGGTTAAGCTTTAATTTCAACTAAACGTCAGCCACAACGTCAGTCGACATCGTTACTCAAACCATGAATGTTGTTCGCTGTGTTTGAAGCCATCCGTACGCAATACAACATACCACAGACAAGTTCGTTTTTCGTTATCATTGTAAGTTATGTATATTCGATCAAGTGAATGTGTAGTTCCAGTGTTTTGGGCCACTTTCGTTCGGCTATTAGAGTACATTAACTGTGTAAGACGATAACGTTATTTACACGGCTATCAATCTCAATCAATCGAACTACACTCAAATCTCTACTTCATATTCGCATCATGAATTACTGCAGCATCGCACAGATTTTGTGTTTAAAATATGAAGTGAGTGCATTAAAATTGAACGTTGTACTGTTTCTATTAAGCCAAGATATGCTGGCTATACTAGATCACAAAAGTGCAATACTAACGAGCCAATAACCATAACGCAATTTTTGTGCTAAAATAAATAAATGTTGATGAAGGGTAAATTTTTTCACGTGATTTTCAGATCCTCCAGTGAGACCTAGTATATACAAAGACATACAATACGCCCGAAGTGAATCTATGAAAAGTGTGGACAGAAGCTCCATCCAGTATCCTGGAGTGTGTGAATAAGTGAAACTTTTTTTTCGATAGCGCAGGTGGAACTAGATGTGAATTGTCTAAATTTTCTGAAATTAAATCATGGGTAATACACTTCGAGACACATCATCGGGGAAGCAATGGTGTTGAAACGTAAGTTTTTATTTTAATTACCACGTACATTTCGAACTACATATACTATTCTAGACAATTAGTCTTAATCAAGCATCTCGAACGGAAGGCGATGAATTGAACGACAAAATATTTGTTTCATGCCAGACATTTCTGAAAGTTTGCATTGATCATAGCATCATATATATTTGCATGATAGCTATCAAGAAAACAACAAGATGAGAGTTTAATAGGGTGATTGTGATTGAAATTTTCGTAAGAAGTATAACCAATATTACCAATTGTACAATCTTGTACAACATTTAAAGCTACTGTGGATGTGGAAGCTTCTACTATTTCTTCAATAATAACGTGGAACTTTTCTCTTTCCGTTATGAAAGGCATGATTAGATCATTATTCTTTAGAGATCCTATCTCATGTATCAGCGTGAATATATTCCCAAAGAGGTTATGTTATAACAACAGAGTAAATAATGAAAAGATTTGTATCCAATCTCAGTTCTGGGTTTAATCTTAACATTTACCTACAGGATTCAACTAATAAAAAAAAATCTTACTCAGTGTGTACATCTCTAGTTAGGACCATATCGACGTTGATCAGTGCGCACAGTTATTTCAAACTTTTGGCTACCGTTACTGTAAGTACCCAGGTAGCGCGTCTAAACTTCTGCAGTGCTTTGCGTTACCCTTTGAGTATGTGGAAGCAGAGACAACCGGATCGACAATTCCAGATTACCAAAACGGATACTCACCAGACTAGAAATGTGGTGTATGTGAGCTGATACACTTCTGACACGTTCCTTACACGGAATGTTCAATCTATCTATATTATTGGAACTGTTTGATACGATTATGCCGCTCTCTTTTTTCTCACTAAGACTGATCAGCTAAAGTGTGTGATTGTCAGTTGAGTTTCCTTGTTTCTGATCTGTTGTGGCAATATAATGTACACCAAAGATGTTATATGCACAGAACGTGCAATCGTTATGTGCTTGCTGTCCACCACAGCTCTCTTTGTCGTTTCCAAATAATGATTAGGACTGTAAAAATTCTTTAAAAACAGTAGGGTACTTTATAATCACTCAGGTGATTTTTTATATTTCATGAGTAGAGCATAAGACTATAGTTTAATTAGGTTGGACTACAGTGAAATCTCTCTAACGTGAATCTTCAAGGGGCCGTCAGCATTGAGAGATATTCATGTTGAGGAAAACTAACTACGAAGTATCCAAGAAACCACGAGAAAACCCTGAAATCCTGTGACCAATATTTTTGTTAGACCACCTAAAAATTAATCTTCGAGAATTTTGGCTACCAAATCGCAAATGCAGCTTGAAGGATATTCGCCTTGGCAAAACCTTCATCTTAGAGAGACAATTCAGCTTGCAGAGAGTATATCGTAGAGAGATTTCACTGTATTTTTTATATAGATACTGTAGATACTGATATATACACTGTCTCGGCTGAATCTTTGGTCAGGAGGCATCTTTGAGTTCAGGACAATTTAATTTCACTGTTACAATTTCGTTGAGGTTGCAATCAGTCCATAATATTTAAATAATCAATCAAAGACAAACCATGAACCATAATTGGAAATGTGTTGGAAAACAGATAAATTATCTATATACTCAAGGAGAGAAAAAAGGATGGGTCATTAACGAGCAATTGGATTAGTTCCTGTAAGAAAATAGGAACGTGGTAATGTTCATGGGCTGTAAGGCTCATTCGAAACATACAGGAATTCGTTAAGCCTTTTTTCCCAGATGTAATAGAACTGGTCGGAGCCATCCAAACCGTTAACATATACAGCTCCTGGCGGTACCTACGACTCCGCACGGCTCCAAACAAACCCCGACGAGCGGTTTTAATCGGCTACAAACGTCTCTGACGGTTCCGACAGCCTCAACAACTCCTGACGGCTCTCATGGAACCGAGTATATGATGAGCGGAACCGTGAGTTTGATTCAGTTGGAGTAACAATGCGCGGAAGCGAGAACCCATAACTAATTCCGATGTAACGTATTCTGTTTCAAAATGGATACAGGAGATATCGATAAGCCATAATTATAATCAATATTATCGTTAGCTTATATTTAAATTTCTAGTTATCTACAAAAATTCAATTCCGTAATTTATATTTTACGTTTCTTTCCCGTACAGCTAATACCATTACAAAATATATAGGATGTCCTAATCAAAATCGATGCTCAACGGTTCATTGATCGACTGTACATCTATAGAACCTTTTTTCCACATGACTGAATTAACTCTCCTCACATGCTTGGCCTTTGCCTTTGCCAAGAGTAGTCAGGATTCATTGAATTTTTCGATCGATAGACTATTAATAAATATAGACGTATCGACAAAATACCACACCAGAAATAAGAGCTAACTTTTATGTAAGTAACATCAAAGCCCCTGCTTTGCAAGTAAAATTTACTTTTTTGTTATTATTAGTTGTTAGTTATTATAAAATTATCATGAACAATTGTACTCTAATATGTAGCAAGTCTAGCAATTAAAATGATGTATATGTTTGTAAATCTTGTATATGTGTGTATATATATATGTGTGTATCAAATATTCTGTTTATATATTTTTTTACTTTATGTACTTCCAATGTTTTACTTATTACATCCAGAAAGCGTGTTGCTGCGTTGGACTCTATCTCATACCAAATTTGCCACTACCCGTTGTTCTGTTCGATGGCCGTGTTTATTTGTTTATTGTTTATTAATTGAATGTGCTGTGGTCGTTTTCATGTGACATTATTATCTTCCATCGAGTCAATCTCGTGGGCACAAGCTATGGTGTCAGCTTTAGGGGGGGCTGATCAAAAGAGTCGTGCTCAGCTGACAATGTGGTAAGAGAAGGTGATCTGCTCGTAACTGCACGGGGAGGAGGAGGAGGAATTTACAAAAGCGTATCCTCGCGCCTTCATCGGTTTCGCTCTTGTGGTTTCGTTTTTTATTCTTGTTTGCGTTATTTACGAATTAATTGTAAAGGGGTGTTTTTTTTTTCAAACATGAAATCAGTATTATACAATCCCAGCAATTTTAAAATAAATGTTCCTTCAAACAAACACCACTCCAAAAACTGTGCGAAAATTGTTCTAGTTAAATGTGGTAGAGAAGTTTTATATTATCAAAGTACCGTTCGCAATGTTTGCTTTATAGTGAGCTCTATTAGTTACTTAGCCGCGAGCTAGACTACATGTTTCATATTGCGAATCGCCAATTATAAAAAAAAAATATTTACATTTTACAAAGCTTTGGTTTTTATAGTTATCTTATTTTGCATACGCCTTCTAATGCACAGCGCAACCGCGATTGAAAACACCATTTTGACAACGATTGTGACAATTGCAGTTGCGCTCAATTTGGGCACAATGATTTTGAATTTTTTTGGAATTGCAATGTTTTGGTTAAAAAACTATTTTATAAAAACTATTCAAATGATTTTGTCTGAAACTTTCTTTTTTTTTGTCATTCTCTTACTACTGGTATATACAAATGTGTCATCTGTGTCATCATCTACCCCATGGTTGCCAAATATTACTTTCCTTTGCGTAGGTAATTGATGGATCCTTTAGTAATCCCAGTAAAATGTGTTTAGAAGTATGGTTTGTTTTGTTTCTGCTTAACATTTAACTGTATCATAATGATGTTTGTTTGAAATTTATTTTACGATTTTTCTATACAATTCGCAGCAGGCTACCAACAAGATTCACTAAAGTGGCGGTGAATAATGAGTAATGCAAGCGAAGTTCCTTGGGAGTTTCTGCAACTGACAGCATTGACGAATATATCCTTCTATAATGTGTCGCATGGTTCGGTGGAATTCAGCATAAACTGTGGTTCAGTTGTACCGAATTTTTCCAATTACATAGTTTCGCTTCCAAATGACAAAGCTGGCCTGCTGACCTTCTTGTTACTATTCTCGTTTACCACTGTGTTTGGTAACTCACTAGTCATATTAGCTGTTATTCGTGAGCGGTATCTTCATACGGCTACCAATTACTTTGTTACCAGCCTGGCAGTGGCGGACTGTTTAGTAGGATTAGTAGTGATGCCCTTTTCTGCATTGTACGAGGTACTACAAAATACTTGGTTCTTTGGCACGGACTGGTGTGACATATGGCGATCGCTTGACGTTCTGTTTAGCACTGCATCAATACTGAACCTGTGCGTCATTTCGCTCGACCGATACTGGGCAATCACGGATTCATTTTCCTATCCAATGAAAATGACGCGCCAAAAAGCGGTAGTACTGATAGCAGCAGTTTGGATCTGTTCTAGCGCGATCAGTTTCCCGGCGATTTTATGGTGGAGAGCAGTTCGCGAGACAGATATGCTACCGTTTAAATGCACATTCACCGAGCACCTTGGTTACCTTGTATTTTCATCCATCATATCGTTTTACCTACCATTAATAGTTATGGTATTTACATACTGCCGAATATATCGAGCGGCCGCCGTTCAAACACGCTCACTAAAACTTGGCACTAAACAAGTCTTAATGGCATCTGGTGAACTTCAGCTCACGTTACGAATACATCGTGGTGGAACCACTCGTGAGCGACTAAATCATCCGCGGTTGGCTGCTTCCGAACACTACCAGCAGTTCCAACATCTGGATCAATTGCAACCCAATACTCAGCCGTCGTTGTCAACTCAGCATCAATTTCCGCTCAAAAAACTTCATCAGCTGCAGACAACCAACTCTACCCCAGACGATCCCGATGAAGAACCGTTATCAGCCCTAGAGAACAACGGTATCGGAGGACGACATCGCGTTCATATGGGAAAACATTTTTCGCTGTCCCGGAAGCTTACAAAATTTGCCAAAGAAAAGAAAGCTGCCAAAACTCTAGGAATCGTAATGGGAGTTTTCATCGTCTGTTGGATGCCATTTTTTGTCGTAAATTTGTTATCTGGCTTTTGTATGGACTGCATTGCACACGAAGAAATAGTATCAGCAGTAGTGACCTGGTTAGGCTGGATCAACTCAGGCATGAATCCAGTTATCTATGCCTGCTGGAGTCGGGATTTTCGAAGGTAAGTATGCTATAATAGTGTAAAATTAATTTACACCTATTTAAAATTGCTCTCCAAGACCTTAATTGAGGCCAGTTATCCAACAAAACAATGCCAACGATCAAAAACAACAATAATGACTGAACTGTTTTAACACGTATTTATATTGTTGAACTTAAATTTTTATTGTCGGGCTCCTTTTTACAGGGCATTTCTGCGTATTTTGTGTGTTTGCTGCCCACGAAAATTAAGACTCAAGTACCAGCCGACAAGGCGTTCGATAGCATCACAGGTAAATAAAAAATACATGTTTCACAGATCAATCAAGTTTGAAAAAGGCATTATCAAGATGGGTTGAACTGAAACTATCAATAACTGGCGATTTATTTAAACAAAATATTTGGAAGAACATTGGTTCTAGTTGCAGGCATTTTATAGTCGTAACTAGCTTATGTACCATAAGAAAATTTGTACTCTAGATTGTCTTTTTGGGGACAACACGTATTTTTTGGATACGGTTTTGAGCGCAAACGGAAATCTCTCTCGAGCCCCCAAAATGTAGGCGATATTGTAAGATCCCGGGGCTCAACAAACAGCACATTCTTTGTCCGTATAGCGCATTTCCGGTCTGAGCCAGACCAAAGTGTCAAATTCTTATATACCTATCACACGCTACAGTTCTACAGTACAGTTCTTGGAATGTTTCTTTCCAGTTGTGCTTTTTTAGAAACATAGATATATGTCACAAATACACGCTATAAATAGGGCAATATTGGAATGTGTTCAGTGCATTAATTCAAATTCCTCTATCGAGTTTTGAAAGAACAAGTCCTCTAGGGAGTTTTTCGAAGATGAGCATATCTTATTCCGATTTTCTGACCGATCAAACGTGGCGTGATAGGATATAGTATAGGAAATACTAAATGACGGTGACGGTAAATTGCATAAACTTGAGCTCTTCTCAACCAAGAACTAGACAAAACACCTGCCAATCAAATACGGTGTATGAAAGCTGATGCACTTGTGAATCATATTCTACACAGAATGTTATTTCCCATACATAATGGGTAAAATTTGGTGTACATTCGTTCCCCATACTGGTGGGCTGAGCAGATAAGGAAAAAGAAAACTCAATTGATGGTTATTCATGTAGCTGTGTAACATATGATTCATAGTGAGAGTTAAAAAAATGCAAATTCGTATCAATCAGCAGCTACCCATCCGCTGATGTAGGTAGATTGTACGTTTTGTGTCAGGAAAGAGCCACAAGTGCATCATTCCGCTTTGAGCACAAGGCTCGCTCGAGCCCCCACTAACTATAAGCGATATTGTGAGAGCCTGGCGCTCAATAACCAGCACAGTCTTTGTTCGTATGGCGAGTTTCCGTTCTGAGCCTCTTGTCGCCTATGTAACGGAAGAGTGTCAAATTCTTATTTAACTATCACACACTTCAGTTCTTCTTGGAATGTTTCTTTCCAGTTACAGTATCATTGAAATATATGAGGATCATTGAAATATCGCGAATATACGCTAGAAATAGGGGCGCGTTTGGCTGCTATTAATAATAATTGTATATATTCACAACACATTTAAATGCTTTCACTTTGTATGAACACAAATGATTCTGGTGCATATTTTTGTTTGAATATTTGACAAACTTACTATAGAATGACTCCAATTCGTGAGGCATCAGATTTGCAAAATCGTGACAACGAATAGATCTATTCTTCCTCCTGATGTTTGCTTTGCACGTGAACTTCCTTTTGAAGTGAAACGAAAATCTCCAAACACTTTGAAACTTGACTTGAAACACAGCACTGGCGGGTGGGCTTAGATCGACATACGCGCAATTACTCACCGCGAACCATCGAACTGGACAGGCGGTTTTGTCTGGAGCGGGAAGCGACTCTGTGCGCTGATCGATGCGCGTGTGTAAGGCGGCGCTCTAGCAGCATTCGAACACGACATCCGACACGAACAAACCCATATAATCATATGGAGGTGCACTGTCAGACACAAACAAACAAACAAGACAAACATGTCAAATCCCATACATTTTTCATGTTCAATGTCGTGTTCGATTGGTGCTAGAGCGCCGGGTAAGCAAGACAGCGTGTTTAGCAAGCTGTCACGAGTAGTTAATAGTAGTTCCCAGTTACAAAAATCCCAAAAGACCACTAAACTGCCAGAATGAAAAGAATGTTGATTTTGTTTCCTGGGTGGTTTTCGATCGTTGAAAGAAAATACAGTAAAATACTCGAGGAAAGAGTTATGCGACACTCGAGTAACGCGAATTTTTAATTTTGACGGTTCATGTCAAATCAGTGCAATTCTCGTGATTTCCAGAAATATGTAACATTATCAATCCATATTTTTTTTTCCAGAGATTGGCTTCGAGACGATGCTACTCCACCTGCTCACTTCATGGGATACAGCAAGTGCGGCAAAACTCATGCGAACAGACGCATATTTAGTTTTCACCAATACGATAGGATGACCGTACGAGCCTTCTATCAGTTTCTTATGTTTCTCAGTTCAGTTTCTATGCTGTGTTCTTATGAGTGACTTAAAATCTCTATTTGCCGTTGATTGCTGGAAAGAACTGAAGACTCAGACTGGAAGCCCTTCGATTTTTTCA
This sequence comes from Anopheles bwambae, assembly GCA_007018985.1. Classification (NCBI taxonomy): domain Eukaryota; kingdom Metazoa; phylum Arthropoda; class Insecta; order Diptera; family Culicidae; genus Anopheles; species Anopheles bwambae. The sequence goes on from SIXB01002912.1 coordinate 16,519, forward strand.
ACAATACGTACAAATCTAATGTAAAGAAAAATAATGCCCAAGAAAGAGATTCCAAGTCCATCGCAACAAAGTACTTTTATCGCCATTGTGTCAGTGCTATCAGTAGGTTGTGTAGTTGTAAGTTTCGTTTTATGTCAAAATAGAGCACGAATATATAATAAAGTCTGTAACCAAACAATACTTTTAAAGTAGTTTTTCTCATGAAATAATCATTTTCAATGTATGTTATTCAACAATGTCGTTTGTTTAAAGTTAAGTCGATTTTGCAATTTAATTAATGTTGCTACGTTTTTAATTAAGATTTGGTTCAGTATTATTTTTTTAAGAACAATTTTCATACTGTGTCTTAAGTTCCCAGGACCGCCAGTGATCTTTCCCGTATGCCGGTGGCGGTCAATCGAGGTTTGATTTTTGCTGAGGACACAATAATCATTGCAAACAACTGTACATGCAGGTGAAATTGCTGTTGGTCTGAATAAATCCGAAACTGGCACAAACCCGAATCAATCTCTCATTTATATAATGGGATCCCAAGCGCATCAAATCACTGAAATGACTCCTACAAGGGGTTCAAACGACTTAAAATGTTGCTATAAAAGTAATCCTAAATAACTCCGTTTAGCAGAAGATATACGACTGCAGCATTTCAAAAATATAAAAAAATTTTGGTGGCGTCATCTGTTTATCCCCCTGTTTACGCATGCCAATCGCCAGTAGCGAACCCATCGAACTCTTGTCAAAATTATATGGAGTTGAGGGTACGATGGGTTCGATGGATGGGTTTTTCCATCACTTGCAGGTATCCAGTAGCTCAGTTTCGAAAGGTTCGAGAGGGCTAACGCAAACACACGGTTGGGATTCGTTTCAGTCATTTTAGCGTCGTTTAGGCTTGAGTCGTTTAGACCCCGTTGTTGTTTAGTGCCATTGTGACGCTTGAGCTGTTATTGAAGCTTAATTTTCGTCTTCGAAAGTAAAAACTAAACCTTTGATTAAACTGGTCAAATTAAAACAACAATAACCTACACAATCCCACCACGGGCCGCATTATTCGCTCTGAAGGGCAGCATGCGGCGCTTCAATTTCGCCGATTCAAGCCCGAAAACGATTTTGACAGTTTCTCAAGTGTCACAAATCCACTAAATGACCACTAAACGGGTTCTGAACGGCCAGCATGGCAGTTGCAATCACGTTTGCAATCGCGCTCGATGTGTAACCGATCTAATAGACATAGAGCGACAACGTCACGCGCGACAAAAAAGTAGCTCAGTTTTGCAAACAGAGCTACTTGACTGGAACGATATTTCTTCTTCGTCCGAAACACGTAAACTATCCAGTTTGTTAACAAGCTATATTAATACAAAACACAGAAAAAATTTAATAAATTCATATTAACTTATTTTTGTATGTTTTCAAACAAAAAATAAGTAGGTTGACTGGGTAAAATGAGCTACTTTGATCTACGCGGTGTGAAATTTATCAACGCAACTCATCGAAAACGAGCGCGAGATGTTTTCGATCTATGTCTATTTCAACGGTAACGGCTTTTTTAGATTGGAGATCGGTGTTCCAGTCATTTAACCCCCATATGTGATGCTTGGCCCCATAGCCGGTCTCGTAGTACAGTCGTCAACTCGTACGACTTAACAACATGCCCGTCATGGGTTCAATCCCCAAATGGACCGTGCCGCCATACGTAGGACTGACTATCCTGCTATGGGGGGAAATCTATTAGTCACTGAAAGCCAAGCCCACAAGTGGGTACAGGCAGGCCTTGACCGACATCGGTTGTTGAGCCAAAAGAAGAAGAAGAAGATGTGATGCTTGGGTTTTCTGCTGAGTTTGTCCAATGCTGCCCCTAAACTCAGCACACGGCATTGTTTGTGCAGGGTTGTATTGAATGGTGTTGAAATCACTATCATTCGTGATGTGAAACAATGTGCGACCACTTTTTTACATTGTCATCTTTCTTTTCCCCTTTTTTAATGCGTAAATTTCCTTTCAGCTTGGTTCGTGTAAAAAATATTGCTTAGGAACTCCGTTGACATAAGGCTCGAGCAGGCTTGTCAAACTCTTGGCTCAATGGCTCATCTGCTAGCCAGAAAAGACCGTTTTTTCAATGCCGTTTTTGAAGTTGAAATTTTATATGGAATTTGACAGATAACATCGGACGTGCGATTTAGTTGTACGACGGAATAAAAAAAAATGTTTTGATCGGACGCCGTATCCGATGTTATCTGTCAAACTAATTGTGTGGTGTTTTGAGGGAACAACCTCAAAATTTTTTTTAAAAAATGGTTAAACTATTAAAATCATCAAATAATGCGATAAAATCGCATGCGACGAAGATAATTATTTCTGGTCACTCTGCATCAACATGGCAGCGCTGACATGTTTTCCCGGAATGCAATGGCGTTTTGCAATTTTCTGCACCGCGCGTTTTGACATGCCTGGTGGGAGCTGAGAAAGGTCCGCGCGCTCCTGTCAAAGGGCGGGCACAGGAGAGGCAGAGAGCGTTGTGTCAGATACAGCAAACAGCAGCAGCACAAGCTTGGGCCAATTCGCGCTCTCGGGCGCTGCTGTTCCTTTCATTGCACGGGTGTCCACCGTTTGTGAAATATACCAGTGGCGGTGCGGTGCGGTGCTGTGCTTGCGACGCCATCGCACATATTTCGCGGAGCGTTTCTTTTTTTGCTATTTCTTTTACACACTCCCTGGAGGAGAAGTATTGGCCGTGTAGGAAAAGGCCCGGCCAGGAAAGAGGAAGTCCGTGCAAGGCAAGTCCGCGAACCAGCCAGCCCCAACATTGTCCCACACACGCACAGACTCAGATGTGGTATCCGCCGGCGTCACCTCATGTGCTGTGCGTCGGCAGTGGTTGGACGGGGTTGGAGCGGAACAGTGAGCCAGCGAGTGCCGGACCGGAAGCGTAGGACTGTGAGGGCAGGCAGTGCCGCGCAGTGAAGCATTGCAAACATACGACGCGGAGCGGTGTGTGCGCGCGTGTGTCTGTTTGCTAGCGTGTGTGTGTGTGTGCGCGTTTGGAGAGGACCGAAAGTGAGGTGCAACCCGCAAGGCGACACCACCAATCAACTCAACCAGTGACCGACAGTCACCGACTCAACTCAACCATGCCCCTGCTCAGGCGGCAAGTGCTCCAGAAGACGTCGACCGGGGAGCGGCTCCGCGATGGCGACGAGGTGCTCTACTGCCAGCCGACCGGGGAGATATTCAGCAACTACGAGTAAGTATGCGCCGTAACGCTGGGCAGGATCTGTGTGTGTGTGTGCACGCACCAACACACACAAAACGAACCAGCTCAACGAGGAAATGCTCTTCTTTCTGCAACGCGGTTTTCTCTTTCCCATGGTTTTGCCGTGGTTTTTTTTTTTGCTGCAGGGACTACTTCCACCGCATCATGCTCATCTCGTCCATGGTGTGGACCTGTGCGATGACCGGGCGGCCCAATCTCACCTACCTGGAGGCGCTCGACTCGGAGAAGGACGCCCGGAAGCTGCTGAAAACGTTTCCCGCCGCGGTCAAGGGCCCGTTCCTGCTCGTCGCCTCCCACACCCAGCGCACGTCGATCAACGAAATGCACGAGGACGTGTACGGGTTCGTGAAGGACCATCTGTTCAAGGGCGAGTCGGTGGACGCGATGGACCCGGTGCGGAAGGCGTTTCGGCGTGCCGCCATCACGAACGTGCTGGTCGATAGGTAAGCGCCGCTTTCTGCCCTAAACCCGTTGCGCTGGCAAGAGGCGCACGGTTCGATTCCCAATTCCGGTCGTTGACCTGCGTAGGTCGTTTTGTAAATTAAAAACAAACAAACAAAGTTGTTTAAACCTGTTTCGCAAAATGTTTTCCCTTGCGCCCGTGCGGCTTTTGAAGCGGAAATGGCGCTAATGTTCACTAAACCCATCCTTTGCACCGTACTCCCACTCTTTTAGCACCCAAACGCCCAACGCACTGACGTACCAGGTACGGGCAGCGGACGACATGACGCCGAAGGTGTGGACCGTACCGCCCGGCAACGTGAAGCGCGATCGCAGCGCGCTGACGCGCGAAAAGTGCAAACTCTTTCTCAAGCAGCACGTGGAGGCCGGCCCGGGCGGCCAGCTGCGCATCAAGGCGGACTCGCTGGCCCGGTTCGTGACCGGCGAGGGCTGGACCGACGGGCTGGTCTTCCACGGCCAGACGCCCAGCTTCCAGCAGTCCAAGCGGCTGAAGCAGAACGCGGAGCGCGGTGAAGCGGGTGGCGGTGGTGCTGCTGCTGCATCGACGGACAGCACCAAACAGCCCGCCAAGCAGAAGAAGCAGACCAAACAGCCGGCGGCCGACGGAGCGGACGGGGCCGGCAAGCCGAAAAAAGCGAAAACTCAACCGCCCGCCGACAAGGGCAAGGAGCGGAAGGGCAAAGAGCTGCCGAAGGCGGCGGCGGGATCAACCGGGGGCGGTGGCGGCAAGCAGCAGAGCATCGCCAAGTACGTGGAGAAGCTGCCGGGCGAGGCGCAGGCCCTCGAGGCGAAGGCGAAAAAGCAGGAGGAAGAGGAGGCCCAGCTGCGGCTGCGGGTGGAGCAGGAAGCGCTGGCGAAGAGGCGGGCGGAGGAGGAGAAGGCGCTGCTGGCGCAGCAGGTGACGCTCGCGCTCAAGCGCTACAACGCGGTGCTGGAGGACCAGGAGCTGCCGGACCAGCGGCCGCTGCCGCCGGTGCGCCCCGTTCGCCCCCTAATCGCGGCCCGCCACTTCAGCAGCTTCGTCTTCATACTGGAGTATCTGAACTCGTTCGCCGACCTGCTCGCGATCCGCAGCAAGTTCCCGGGCGGGCTGACGATCCATCTGCTCGAGCGGGCGCTGATACTGCGCGAGGTGAACGGGCCGCTCAGCGACATCTTCCAGGTGCTGCTGAGCGCGATCTTCACCCAGCAGCTGGAGGAGGAGAACGAGGAGAGCGTGCGGTACGAGCGGATCGAGGGGCTGGCCCAGAAGCGGCAAACCGTGCCGGAGCAGGTGCGGGCCCGCGACGCCGCCCTCTGGTGCGAGAAGCACTACTCGACCAAGCTGAGCGAGATGCCGATCGACTCGATGACGGTGTCAGAGCTGCTCCGGCTGCACTTTCTCGCGTCGGGCGCGCTGGTGGAGGAGCGAGCCGCCCGCCACCGCTACCAGAACCGGGGCGGGTACGGCAGCGGGGACGATCCGGGGCTGCGGCTGGTGCGCGACTATCCGCACATCCTGCGCGCGCTCAACTGGTACTCCGTCTACCAGCTGCCGGTCGGCGACATCATCCAGATCCTGTGCTGCCTGATCCACCAGCTGCTGACGTACAGCGGGGTGCGCGATCTGGTGGAGGAGCGGGTCGAGAAGGCGCGCGCCGCCCGGACCAGCTACCAGGCGAACCGGTGGGCCCAGCGGCGGCTCACCGTGAAGGCGGGCTCGCTCAAGAACGCGGCCCGCGACGACATGAAGCGAGAGCTGGCCGGCTTCGAGGGCGACCAGGTGGCCCGGGAGGAGTACCGGCGGAAGCTGGCCGACCGGCTCGAGGAGCAGTGCGCCCGGATCGAGGCGGACGCGCAGCGCCAGCTGAAGGTGCTGCAGGCCGAGTCGGAGCGGCTGAAGGAGGACTTCTTCGACTACCAGATCTATCTCGGCACGGACCGGTGCTACCGCAACTACTGGCTGTTCGAGTCGCTGCCCGGCCTGTTCGTCGAGCACGATCGGACGTACGCGGGCCGGTGCCTGGACCGCCCGACGCCCCACATTCCCGGGCTGGCCGCGTGCGCGCCCGACCAGCGCAAGAAGTTCATTACGCGCGCGATCATGCGGTGCGCCGGGACGGACGGTGTGGCCGCCCTGCTCGACGCGAAAGCGATCGCGGACGCAAACGCGGCGTCCTCCTCCTCCTCCTCCATTGGTCCCGTACCGGTGGAGGAAGTGTACGAGCAGCTGCTGAAACTCGGCAGCGCTAAGCTGGAGAGCGCCGATCAGCAGCAACAGCAGCAGCAGGGCAAGTCGCGCGCCAACTCGGCCGAGCCCGCTGCCGACGGCGCGAACGGCGGTGCGGCCACGAATCTCCCAGCACCGGAGCGCCCGTCGTCCAGTCAGGAGCTGCTGATGTGCACCGCCCAACCGGACGACTGTCCCGTGCACACGGAGCAGCATCCCGGGACGGTCGGCTGGGGCTACTACGCCACCGCCGACGAGCTGGACGCGCTGATCCGCAGCCTGAACGGGCGGGGCGTCCGGGAGAAGCAGCTGCGCGAGACGCTCGAGTGCGAGCGGGACCTGATCGTGACGCACATCGCGAAGTGCCCGCTCGACAAGCTGTCGGTGGGCGAGGCGGATCGGGCGGGCGCCCTCGCGGACATTGCCTCCCGCAACCAGAAGCGGTACGATGCGCCCAACTTCAGCCACGAGCCGGGCACGGAGCCGAACGAGATACTGGAGGCGGTGTTTCTCGAGAACCTGCTCGAGCTGGAGGCGAAGATAACGGTCGGCTATCTGGGGGTGATGCGGGTGCGCGACCGGGACAAGTGGCGCGAGGCGCTCGAGGCGCACGGGTACGATGCGCAGACGGACAGGCCGCTCGTGTGGGGCCCGAAGCGGCTCGCGCCCAAGTCGGAGGAGGGCGGCAACGGCAGGGAGCAGCAGGACGGCGAGCAGAAGCAGGTGAAGCAGGAGAATGGCGAGCCGAACGGCGACCGGGTGGACAGCGAGCAGGATCAGAAACCGGTGGTGGCGAAACTACCCGCCGGCGGCGGCGATCTCGATTCGGAGCGGGACAGTCTCGAGCGGCTGATGTCGGAAGCGTCCCACCCGGGACAGGGGCTGCCCGACACGACAGTCTCCCTGCTAGACGAGACGCTAGAGGGCGAAGAGGTGTCGTACCCGCTGCACGAGTCGGAAACGTTGCGCCAGCGGGTGCAGTCGCTCGGCCGGGCCCTGCTGCAGGTGGCGCAGTGCATCGACCCGAAGTTCCTGCGCCACCCGTTCGGCCCGAAGAAGGACCACAAGGACCGGGCGGTGATGCAGCAGAAGCAGCACGAGGGGCTGAAGAATCTGGTCCGGTGGGAGGTGTCGCTGATGCAGTCGACCTGCTACGCGCAGCTCTTCCTGCACTACAACGTGCTGTACGATGCGATCCACTGGTCGCGGTCGGCCGAGCGCATCTGCTGCATGATCTGCCGGCGGAAGGGCGACCCGGGGCTGACGCTGCTGTGCGACGAGTGTAACCGGGCCTGCCACACCTACTGCCTGAAGCCGAAGCTGAAGGAGGTGCCGGCCGGCGACTGGTACTGCAAGCGGTGCCGGCCCGAAAACTTCAAGGAGAAGCCGAGCGCGAACAGGAAGAAGAAGAAGAAGATGTTCAGGTGGAAGGACGAGGATGAGGAGGACGAGGAAGAGGAGGAGGAGGAGGAGGAGGAGCAGGAGCAGGAGGAGGATGAGGAGGAACAAAACGGAAGAGGGCACAGAAGGGACGAGATGGAGGAGGATGCGGAGGAGGAGGGGGAGGAGGAGCAGGCCGAGGAGGAGGATGGAGACGGTGTGGAGCGGCGGAATGAGGCGGACGAGTCGGCAGGCTCGCAGGGAAGTGGCTCCGAGGGCGGGGCGGAGGAGAACGACGACGACGGCAGTGATGCGGATTATCGGGCGAAGCGCTCGAGGCTGATGGTGAAGGTAGCGAAGGTGGCGAAGCGCAGTAAACCGAAAGCGAAAGCGAAACCAACGTTCGTGGTGACGTCGACGGGGCGCACCAGCCGCAGTACTGCCGCGACGAACGGCGCCTACCGGTACGGGGACGACGGCGAGGACGACGAGGAGAAGGACGACGACGAGGACGAGGAGAATGACGAGGACGAGGATGAGACGATACCGGACGAGGACGACGAATCGTACGATGAGCGGGAGGAGCGTCGGAAACGCCCCCGGGCCGCAGCCTCGCTCTCGAACGGGGGCGCCGACCGGAAGCGCAACAATGCCCAGCGGCGGTCCGCCAGCAAGAAGCACAAGCGGGCGGGGGATGCGCAGGACGTGTCGCCGCCCGCGAGCAAGCGGGCCCGGCGGGCGACCAACGGTCGGGCCAAGGTGGCCGGGCCGGGCACGATCGACAGCGACGAGGAGCCGCTCGGTGGCGGCGGGTCGCGCAAAGCGCCGACCCGCACGAGCGCCCGCTCGACCAAGGGGCAACGGCGCAGCTCACCGTACAACGACTACGACGACGAGGAGCTGGACGACGAGGAGGACGGCGACGAGGAGGGCACGGTGGCCCGGTTGCGCATCGGGGCGGCGGCCCGGCGGTCGCGCCGCACCGGCGACGACCTGCCGCTCAACTCGGTCGCGCTCTACACGCTGATCGACGACATACTGAAGCACCCGAACTCGTGGCCGTTCAACCGGCCGGTCTCGGCGAAGGAGGTGCCGGACTACTACGCCGTCATCAAGAGCCCGATGGACTTTGCGCGCATCAAGTCGAAGCTGAACATGGGCGACTACAAGATCAACGAGCAGATGCTGAGCGACGTGCAGCTGGTGTTTCGCAACTGTGATCTCTACAACACCGACGAGACGGACGTCTACCGGTAAGGGGGTCTGGGCGCAACGGGGTGCTTTCTTTTTGTTGTTCGCTTCATTACAGCTCAACCTGTATACGTTTTGCTTTCCTCTGGTTCTGTTGCAGCATCGGCCGTGACCTGGAGCGGTACGTGGTGAAACGGTGCAAGGAGCTGAACCTACCCTTCCAGCCCAGTGATATGCAGAAGCCGGGTGTCCAGCAGAACGGCCCACCGTCCAAAAGCGTCAATGGCGTCGG
>SIXB01002913.1:0-25807 GCA_007018985.1 Anopheles bwambae
AAGCAACAAACCCAGGCAATAGTTGGAAAGGAAAGTATTGTACAGAACTAAAGTTTGTTGCAAACAAAACAAACGTTTATAGACGCAATGGAAAGGATACGCAGGGTTTCCAAAGGTCACTTTCAAATGTTAACATTGTTTTTCACCACGTGCAAGAAGTTATTCCACATCACTCAGATACTTCAATTTTCCATCGTATTTTTTTCAATTTCTTCACCATGATTTTCAACATGTCATGGGTCTATTTCGCTTCAAAATGCACGTAATATTAATATTGAAAATGTTGTACAATTTTTTATGAGATGCGGCTTCAAGCTCCCGGTGAAAAAACGACAATTGGACCGTTGAAGTGTTGAAAAACATGCTGATGAAACTATAAATAATTTAGATGGAAATGAAATGGCAGATCGATGAAGATTACAGGGTTTTTCTTGTCATTTTCCAATATGTACAACATTTTTCATTGCTTGTGAGATGTTTTTCAACAGCTTTCAAAAATGTTGTATTTTCAACACAATAATGTTTCAGTTTTTCCACTTGATTTTCAACACGTATTGTACACTCTGTACACGCTGTATTGAGTTTGACAGTTGTTTATAGTGTGTTGAAAATCATGTATACGAATTAAAATTTTATTATACCGCAAATACTCTATTTGACAGCTGTTGAAAAACATCTTGATGGCGGTGAATAATGATGTGCACATTCCAAAGTGACATGGAAAAACCCCTGTACCATCTTGTACGCACTGAAAAACAATGTTTGTAATTGAAATTGATTTGGAAAATCTTTTAAAGAAAAGGAAAACTTATCACAAGAGAAGAGAGCAAAAAGAGCAATAGGATCGTAAAAAAACGACTACTAACAAAACTTGATGACGTCAAACAAGTCACCATTTCGGAAGAAAAGGGAGTGCATGTAAGGGGCAGTAGTGTGGGTGAGTGTGCGGTTTTTAGATTCTTACCAGCGCTGCCGTGTTGACGCCTGCCGGCGCACCCAAAGCATCTAATCGGTGTGCGGGTTCTTTCTCGCTGCAAGAATGGAAGCGTTAAACGGGCCCATTAGCATCATTCAGTCCAGTGGTCTCCACCACTATGTTGATCATTACCCGGTAGTGTTTCGTGATTGGGCGAACATATCGAACTCGTCCGATACGACGTCCGGTGGAATGTTGCTGCCGGCCGGTGCCCCGACAGTGGTCGCCCTGTTCGGTGACTTGGCCCCGCCAATCGACGAACCGGACTGAGCCGTTACGCTCGTCAGCTGGGCAAGCTGTGACGAGGCGGTCGCTGTCGAACCGGCCGCCGCCAGGCTAAGCCCTGCCAGCTGGGTGGACACGTTGTGTCCGGCCGCACCACCACCACCGGTAGCGCCCGGCTCTTCGCTCAGATCGATCAGCGACGGGTCGCGCATTTCAACGGCACCGAGCGCCGCCCCAAGGATGGCGGACGGTGTCGCGCTGGAGGCATTCTTCGGGTCGCGGTTCTTCTCGTACCGGGCGTGCCGCAGGAACAGATTGTTCAGCTCGTCGTTCAACCGGAGCAGCTCCGCGGTCAGCTCGTCATGCTGCACCTTGCCGATCAGATCGACGATTCGGTTTTGCATTTCCCTGCAATTGAGAGCGGATTATTACGAAGCGGTTTAAGAGCTGTGTGTGTCCGGGACATCCTACCGGCAAGTAGAAGTTAGATCGGTCAGCAGCTTGTAGTCGGCCGCATCTTCCTGGCCCGGCTTCAGCTCGGTTAGCATCTCGCCCAGGATGGACATGTTCATTGCCACGATGTCCAGCTCCGACTGCAGCTTGGCGATCTGATCCTGCGACATCGATGACGGTGGAGGCATCTGTGTAGGCAAGAAACACACACAAAAAAATGGATGTTTTAATGTAAAGTGAAAACGGGAATGGTCGACGGCTTCGCATCCACTTACTGCTGGCGATCCTGGCGTTTGTGAAGCATGATGGTGATGTGGTGAAACCGGCAGAGTGTTTGCACTTTCCGTCGCTGGAGCACCGTCAGGGACGCTCTGTAAAATAGTCGGAAGAAGGAAATGAGAGTCTTCAATCGCTTCTCTCACACCCACCATTCGATTGCTTACTCTTTGCGGCGTGTAAATCGGTGCGATCGCGTCCAGATCCGTGGCCGGGAACTCGATGCCCTTGTTCTTGAGCTCCTGGTACACCTGCACCACCCCGTTCAGGTCGGGCTGGGAGCGGAACGCATCGGCCCAGATCTGTATCAGACTGAGCACCTTTTCCTGCACGATCGGGGGTGGATCGTTCTTCGGGCCGATCAGTTTCACCAGCTCCTGGATGAACTCTTTGTTCGCGACCAGCACGTGGAACGCTTTGCCACAGTTCTTCACGCACGTTTCCAGCACGGTCAGCGTGTACATGATGACGGTGTAGTTTTTGCCCGCATTTTGCGTCAATCGCTTCCTTATCGCCTTCATCGCGTCCCGGGCACCGTCCGACGATTCGTTGATCATATCACAGATTTCCATGTTGAGTGCCCAGTTTTCCGAGGCGAGACTAGCATCTGTCGCTTGCTCTGTGGGGGAAGAGAGAGAGGAGAGGAGCAAGAAGATCGATCAGATTCATTGTCATTTTGGGCAATAATTTATGATTTTCCTATCCATCTCAAACAAAAAGCATTCTCTATACAACATCATCTGCAACCGAAGACTTTCCCACTTCCTTCTGCTTTATGCCGTGTTAACGTCTTACTAACCAAATTATCACCTCATAGCTAAGGGACCATTAAACGCCCCGTCCATTACGGCCGTATAAACACACACACACACCTACAGCTGCCAATTTCGCAGTAAACAACATGTTGCCTATTTGCAATCATAACAACATTTCGTGAGGCCATTAGAGGCCTTCGCAGTGAGTCACATACGCGGAGGTTGCTAACGAACCATCAACTCCATCGTACTTTGTTTTTATGTGTGTTTGTGTGCCCTTCTCCGACGACTTAATGTCATGCTCGAAGGTAGTTCGACCTGACTAACGTAACTGATAAGCAGCAATCCATTAAAGTTAGTTCCCCGCCGCCCGCGAACGAAACCCCTCGAACTGGGTGGGAGAGCTTATCGTCACCGTGTGCTCTTAGCCGGTGTGCTTGTTGCCTCTCAGCTTTTTTGGGTTCTTGGTTCGATGATTGTGACCTGACCTGAGACTCTGAGGGCTGTAACGTAGTGAGAGGAACCGTACAAAAGGTACAAGAAAAAACAAATCCCTCCTGATGAACCACGGACAATTGGCCAGTTTCTTCAGCCCTGTTCGTGGTATCACTGTAATGTTATTGTGATTCATCATTGTTTACAAAAGGCAGCAGTAGGCTCTGATTAAATGGAAGAAAGTAAACACGACCTTTCTGCTGAGGGGGCTGCCCTTCCTTGCCAGATAGGCCCATTTCCAAACATTCAATTATTTAATCCTTTAACGAGCAAAAACGCTCATCACTATCAGCGCGGGACCGGGATAAGGTACCGGCGGCCGGTGCTCGAACGTTGAAGAATGATGTTTACCAAACAAACGTTGCTATCACCGTTATTTTCTTTCGCTAATTGAACGTTTTCCAACGCGAATCTGAGCGCATGCACGCTCAACACATCCGTGTGATCAGTTCAGACACAAACAATTTTGAAAAAAACAGAAACAATTTCTTGCTTAAAATCAACTCCCAAAAATCAAATCAGGAACTACCAGTTGTAGATGTTGTATATCATAGTAGCCATATGAATGGATGCTAGCATGTAACACAATCATAGTAGACACTGGGTTAAACCGGAGCGGGTTCAAGTGTATCAAGTGTTTTAAGAACAATGAACATTAGTTCTCCAATACAACAGTTAAGAGGAAGCAAAAATCTATGATTCTCTTCAAACTTTTCTCCAATTTTACAGGTTCACTCCAATTCAGCTATTGATGCGCAGAAACATACGGACAACGTTAAGAAGCCTGCTGCGACTTAGTGAACCAGTAATTCCATCAATTAAAGTTGCACAGAATGAACAAGTTCATCGGAAACATGGTGGAGACACGGAGAAATTTCCATGCAGAAGACAAATTATTGAAGTAGTCCGGAAGGTAACGTGTTCAATGTTCTTCTGGAAGAATGGTACGGTAGGCGTAAATTGATTCGTGGAATCGAGGCCAACATCGTGGATGAATTTGGACTTCCCTACCCTTGAGAGGACCCAGCCCGTAAAGTCTTTTTAGGCCGTCCACAAGGACAGAGGAGGCGTGATAGGCCCAAATTGAGGTGGCAAGATGGCGTGGAGGCGTCCGCCATTAAGGCTGGGATAACGGACTGGCAGACGAAGGCGCGAGACCGTGAGCGGTTTCGGACACTCCTGAGGCGAGCCAAGGTTGCAAAGTGGTTGAAGCGCCGGATAAGTAAGTAAGTAAGTACCCTTCAGACTAGGTTGAATGAAAGTAGAGGAACTAGATGTACCAGTTCCGGATTCTACAATACCTCAGGAAGCTATTGAACAAGCTGCAGTTACTGATATTTCTGGAAACATCGAGAATGAAGTGGAACATGGTTCAGACGAAGAAAATCAATCTTTCGCGGAATGTGTAGAAGAACCAATGCACCAGAAAGCGATACATCAGCATTCTTTCGAACGGTATAGACAAAATCTGAATGCCTTCCAGATATGAACCATATTTCGTATTCTGGAAAGAAGAAGTGAGGAATGTTGTATTTCATAGTAGCCATATGAATTGAAGCTAGCATGTAACACAAGCCTAGAAGACATTGGGTTAAATCATATCGCTATAAAAGCAGTGCGAGAAGCTCTTATGCTCGTATTAACCGACGTGCGTACAACAATCCCGAGTCGTCGCGCATGGTAGATCCATCAACCATCGGACACAACCTCACAGCGCTTTTCACCTACTTTGCTGGTAAAACATTAGCAACGATTCAACCCAGTAGACCCCCAGTCCCAGTAGGCATTGAAGCATGAAATGGCGTGTGCAGGTGGAAAGACCATCATCATCGCATCGTTTCAGTGCATCTACAACAATATTATTGTGTTGTTCCGTACGGATTCCACGCTTAAGAATGATGATTTAGCGCGTTAAAGAAAAGCCGTTATTAACAGGGGAAACCCCAGCTTCATTTTCATCCAGGTAATGAAGAAAATTCCAATTCCTCGCTGTCTACCAAGAACAAAGCTGAAAGAACGTGTAATCGATCAGCGGGAGTTTCTACGTTTTTTGTTGTTGTCACCTAATTTTCACGCCAATTCCCATTCCAATCTTGCTTCCATCGTGATTTGTTTTATGTTCGATCCTACCACCTTCCCGCTGGACGAAATGGCAGGCTCCAGTCAAGCACAATGGCACAATTATAAAGCATTAGCACCAACATTATTATGCCCTTGATGTCCTTCGCTTTACAGGACAAACAGGCAAGCCCTCTCTCCTCCTGGGGTAATTGTGCGTTGTTTGTCTGTAGAACTAGCGACGAGGAAATGCAAACAGCAACAATAATAACAACAATAACAACATTCAAATGAGCCCACAATGACACGCACGGCGCGCAACGTCTTCTTGCCACGTCTTCACGGAAGCAGGGAACGGAACGGAACGGGGAACGTAATAATTGAGGCGGTCGCGGTCGGTTCGGTCGGTCGGTTGTCGCCTGGTGAATAATTATTATGTAAATCATTTCCTTTGCTTCTCTACGGTACAGTGGGGCGTCAGCAGGTGGAGCAGGGGGCGTTTGGTGACCAAACTCGCATAACGCACCATTGTGCGCCGGAGGAAATCGTGGAAATGGTACGACACTGGCAGCACACAACTGTTGATGGTGGCCACTGACGGAGGGTCGGGGAACTCCCTTTTCCAGTACAGTGTTGACGGTAAGTTTATGGTATAAGTATGATAATAATGTTTCGTTTTTGTAATAACATTAAATACGTATGGCTTTGTAATGTCTTATTTTGGTAGGATTTTAAATTACGAAACATAATAATTAATTTATTTTAATTTCATAAGAATTATGTCTCTTCTTTGCTTCTAAAAGGTCATAGCTTCACAATAATGCCCATAGCTACACTACACGAGTCATAATGCGTTTCACGCATCATTGCATTGTATTCCCGCGCACGGGTCACAAGCCCCCACACGTCCATGGGGTCATCTCCCCCCACCTCCAAATTGGGTTGAGAAAACCTTTAACCGCTGTATGTATCCTAACCGAACCGAACGAACCAATATTCAGCCACGGTTTGCGACGGCAAGGAGGTGCGTCGAGCAGTGGTCGGTTTCATTTCGGTATGGCTTCTTCCTTCGGTGCGGTGAATAAACATTTACACGCGCGTACAGTCTCCCCCCCACTCTCCTCAAACCAACCGGCCGAACCGGCGAAGGGCTGACACGTCGTCTCCTGTGCGTTAATTCGTGGAAGTAAAACTTCTCCTCCACGGTGTTGGTCTGTATCAGGTGGGATGGGTTTCCGGCCGTGAAGGGCGAATGCACCTCGAGCTGTTTTCCGCTCGCTCGTGCGCGTGTTGGTGCGCGTACAACAACGGCAATTGTTTGGTACACTGGTGGATGCACGTTACAACCGCCGCCAACGCGGTCTGGAGTCTCTCCGAGCGGTTGTTATTGGTGGTGTTTGAATTTTTTTTTTAATTTATAGTTGCGCACTATAGCTTCCACCTGGGAGATCGCACGTCCTATCCGCCCACGCCCCCGGCTTGATGCTTCCAATTTGTCGTCTGTGAGTCACCGCGGATTTGACACATCCGGAGCGCTCTTGTGCCAGTAACAACACATAATACTACACCGATTTTTAAGGTATTTTAAATTGCTTAAAATAACGCCAATAATGCTGCATTCACAGTGCAGCATTCAGTGGCGTAACAACATCGCCCGCCCGTCCCGTCCCCCCGAAAAAAGGGCATTAAAGCATCGCATCAAATCAGTGGAAAATTGTAAATCATCTCTTCACGCTTAAGCGTAATTGCGCAACAGAGATTTATGTAAGGGAGTGTGCGTCGTAGGGCACGCTTGACTGTAACGGTTGTGCTTTGGCCCCAACACTCATGCCGTATGCATGCCAATAATTGCGTCTAACTTTTTTTGTTGGTATTATTTCATTTTGACATTATCTTGCCTAACGATCGCTAACGCCTCTCAGTGAGCAGCGAAGGTACCGGAACCTGAGTTTGAAACTCAGCTGGAATGCAATCAAGCTTACTTAACAAACAACAGTAAGCGATCAAAAGTACTGCCCGTTGGTTAAAAAATGTGTTAAAAAAAAACTTTAATTTTAAGATCAAAATGAAACATCCGTTCAGCGGAACCCTTCGCTTCATAAATGGGCCGTTCTAGTGATTGATGCAAGCAATGTTCCGTTGGCAACAATTTAAAACCGCAAACACACGTCATAAAGGTTCAGTTTTGTTTTTTTTTCTTTTCTTCTTTGCTGGATACTAAACAGGGCGCAACTTTTGCAGCTTGTGTTGCCGATTCCGCATCCAGCAAAAGAAACTCACTTGCAAGGCTTCGCGTGTTGTGGCAGTATCAGAAAGTATTCCCTCAAACCGCAGAAAGACCTTCTTGAAGGATGGAATAAAAGCTCCCCGCATGGAAGCTCCAACGCGACAAAGAAAGGTGAGAATGGAGCGTGTTGCTACATTACATTTGCCTTCTTTTAGTTGAGTTGTTTCTTCCGACACAGTTTCTTCGTTTTGCTGTGTTTACTTTAAAAAGGTATTGCTGTGGTACGCGCGCGGTTCTTTGTGTCTGCTTCTTATCATTATCTTGTCCAGTGGACGTACGCACACACACACACGTCACTGTGCAGCTTATCTGTCTTACTGTTCAAGCGATATTAGCGTGATAGCGCCACTTATCCACCTTGGCCGTATTTTTTTTTTTTTTGTGTGCTATGGAAGCGACCGAACCCGTCAGCGGGGAAAAACTCACATGAATCTCATCATTGCACCGGTCAAACAGATGGACCGGCTCAAAGATTTCCATTCCCATTCGCTTTCGTAACGACTTTTCGTGCTGGGGGGAGGGTGGGGAAAGTGTCCATGGGCACACGGGGCCAGGTGGACTTTCACCTCCAAGGCCGGATTGCGTCTGCGGACGCGCGCGCGTAATCTTTGGGCTTTTCAAGCATGACGATGCCATTAATGCCGCACCGAAGGGATTTTAGTCATACTTTCTTCATTTTTGTCACACATTCAGTAAAGGGTTTGTGGGTGTTTCATACACTCTTGAACAAAAAAAAATCCTAAAATTGTAAAGCATAAAACTTAATCAAAAACACCTAAAAAACTAAAATTACTCACCAACTTTCTGTCCAACGGGCGTCGAGAACGGGTTGCCCCCGAGGGCCCCAACGTTGAAGAATGATGTCATTTTCGATGCCGACGTCCCTGTGACCCCCGTGGAAAAGTGGTCGCACTATTCAAGCACACAACGTACGGCTCGCTCACAGCGTCACACAGAAAAGGGAATTAATTTCCACCAGGTGTGGGTGTGTGTCCAGTGTCCAGGTGGATCCTCCCACGTCCTCTTGCCCTTTGCAGCAAAGGGGGGAAAAACAGCTCACACAATTGTACTGCCACAAGCACACATACACAGACGCACACAAACACAGACACAAGGGATTACTGCTCTTTTCTGTTTCTTCTTCCTTTACACTCGTGTGCACCGGTAGTTTTGTTCCGGTTTTCACCCCCGGAACACAAATCGATAAATGCGAACACACGTTCTGCGGGGTAAGCGCTCCCGGGCTCGGACACGGTTCCGGTCACCTGCAACGGCACCAAGAGAGTGAGGGTGAAAAAACAGCGATCAATATGATGCATTCAGCATTCACACCCACATGGACAAACACAAATACACACACACAAGCACATACGAAGGGAAAACACACAAAAAAAGGGAACAAACTCTGCATTAGCTAAAGTGCATTCGACAGTGGTTCGAGATCATAGTCGGCCGGCAATGGACCATTTTGGACTGGTGTGGGGGAACGTGTGTGTGTGTTGCCCACAGTGCGTTTAAAGCGCTGGCAATTGTTTTATGCGGAGTGATTTATGGTTTACTTGGATTGCTTTTGCCGGACGAACGGAAGGGGATGCTGTCGGATCAATTGGGGACTCTAATTTTGAACAGTTTTCCACACAACACACACACACGCACATTCAATGCACCACACACCCGCGTTTGCCACCCTATGGTGCACACATTTTCCTGTGTAGATGCGAGAAAAAGCTGCGCAGATTAAACAAAAAAGGGCCTACGTGTGGGTGTTTCTTTTTTTTTCAGATACACAGCGAAGGGTTAATGCTGGCAATGATTCTCCAAATCCACTGCGTTACCGAATGCAGAGCGCTTCCTCGCAACGTTGCACCGCTCTGCAAAAGGAACAACCAAAATCCAACCAGTTCTTCTAATTTTGTCCCACAAAAACAACACAACTGTCAATTGAATGCGTACAAATTTGACAGAGAGAGAGCGCGCACGCACACAGCCACAGAAGCGAGCGCGGTATGGTGACGTTGATGATGGTGAATGGTGATGGTTGTGTAGAATGCGCGAGCTGATGCCCGATGATGTTATGATGAATCACGCCTCTATGGCTAGCTGAACAAAACTGCGCACAGCGACGGTGCATCTGGTGCAAAACTGGAGCCACAACAAACCCACTCAACTGTGCACAATCATCATCCATACGGAGGGACACACACAACCACACACAGATGCACGCTAGTAAACATGCAATCACACACAGCCGTCCTCCCACACAGTGTGTGTGTGAGAGAGAGAGAGAGAGGGAGACAGAGAGACACGGCAAAGAAAGTAGGGAGCTGTCTGCACATATGCAACGGCGTCGTCACGTTCCGGGAAAAGGGGGTTTACTTTTTACCCAGAAGAACTATTTCTTTGCAACGTTCGCGCGAATTTCCATGGAATTACGTGCTTTTTCGGAATGGACTTGGGCTGGTGTAAAACACTTATCAGCACCGCACTTTTCCCCCGGCATTTCAGGTGCGGTTATACGCAGAGACAGAGACTAAATATTCACCCATTCATCACGCACTAACTTCGCAATAGATTGATACTCCCAAAACTTTCTTCACCTTTGCCGAGTTGGATTCTAGATTCAGAGACTGTAAAGAGTTGTATGAACTATCATGGAGTGTAAAACGAAAAACAAACAAACGTTTAATGGACTGCTCTAACTGTAATCGCTTCACACAAACAAACACACACGCGCTGCGAGCGTTCCTGGCGTCACCTTTGCTCGATGAAAACTGTAGCAAAACTCGCACGACCGAAGACTCTCCGTCCCTGCTGGTGTGTGTTTTTTTTTTCTTTTCTGCAGCAAAATTAGAAAACATCATCATCATTTGACGAAAACGTCAACTGCGCGAGCAGAGTGACCAGAAATACCGATTTATCTGTACAGCAGAACGTCGATTATCCGGGGGCAGATTAACCGGCGGGTGGCTTAACCGTGCGCACAAATGTGACAACTGTTCAAACGTACGGCGAAAATTTGCAGCGATAGTCAAGTGGGCAACCAGTTTTTTGTGCAGGTCTGTAGTGTATAGTGGTATTTTCGAAATTCAGTTTTGTTCATGAACGGTTGTTAAACCTATAGTTATTTATTACAATAATATTCTACTAACGATAAATCGATTGATTCAAAGTGAATAAATTATAAAACTAGTGATTTTTTTTATTTTTATATGAACTTGACATTTCTTGGACCATTATCCCTGCAAATTGATTAACCGGCAACAGTCCGGTCCCGAGCTGCCCGGATAATTTACTGTATTCCTACCGATTTTTGATATGCCTACCGACTCACAGATGAGCCCCCTAAAATTACCGATTTTTCATTTATCCTACCGAAAATCACAGATTTTTTCGTAATACTGACCAAAATGTCATTTAATCATTTCCCAAATCACTTAATGTATTAAACTTCATATGGAAATCACTAGCAACCAGAACCAGAAGTTCAACAATCAAGACAATCAAGGCCCTTGTCTGTACTTCATGAGATGCGATGATATCGGACAAGCTGGTAAAATATGGGATTTGACAGATAATGTAAGATGTGCGATTTTTTAATACGATGGAATCAATTCAAGAGTCAATTATGCAGGATTTGTAGAAACAATCTCTAATTAATGTTTTGTTATCGTTACAGTTACCAATTCATCTAAATAATCGACATAGCTGCTGACAGCACATTCGATTTAGCAATGTCCTAAGCGGCCGCATGGAGCCCCAAAATAACACTTTGACCGCCAGCCTGACGTCGTGCGAATTTATATGACACGGCGCTTAAAGTGATAAGGGAGTCCCCAACGCTCAGAAGCAAATGTGCATCTCAATCATTCGTTGGGTTAGAATCCCTAGTACAATTTTCAGATCGACACTTCAGAAAGTCCTCATGTGACTGCTATGAACCAAATCTAAACTATCTCCTTTAAATAGATAAAGGATGTATTTTTTCGTGCAACTGAACTTCCGTTGGGAAAACTAGCTATCCCCCCCCCCCCTCCCCGTTCAACACTTCAAAACCTACCGAAAACTACCGATAAAATTTTGATGCGCCTACCGCAAACCGCCAAAACAATCTGGCCACACTGGCTGGATCTGATGTTTTGAAACATCACCAAATTTTACTAGATACTGCACTTGAGCGTCATTGAAGCTGAACTTAAACAGTTTAGCTGAATTGCGCTATCTAAAATATTTCCCACTTGGCATTTAAATTCTTTTCTAATACTTCAATTTAAAGCTACTTCTTGGAATGATATTTCTACCCAAAATCAAAACCCCTTTACAAAAAGTGTGTGGTTGGTGGTCCCGCCGGCTACTGCAACTTGTGGTCATCGCTCATCTCACGCACACATATGCACACATCTGTCATTTGAAAAGCCGCACACAATCGTGTGTTGTGCAAAAAACCGTTCGCGCACAAACAGTTCGCACATGTTTGCAAGCCGTGCAGCAAAGGGTTTCTGATGGTGATCCGCAGTGTTTGGTCAGCTTTTTAATGTGTTTTCGCTTAATTGCTTTTGTTTGTGTAATGTTTTGTCGGTATAATTTTTATGCATTGTTACAAATGAAATGTACAATCCTGCGTTACTAGTGTAAAACATTGCTAATTCCCGGTAAGAACGCTCATTAGAACGCTCGGATATCGTCTTACGAGGCGTGTGTATGTGCGCTAGTACGCTAACCTTCAAAGTGATCCTTTTGTTCTAGAAAGCAAGATGGAGGTAGCGAAACAGAACGCTTCCGACAACAAGACCGCGGAAGCATTGCGGAAACTAATAATCGCTCCATACGGTTGGGACGAGCAAATGAATGAGGATGCAAGAGAATTTTTAAAAAATTATCCAGACTTCATTCCGATGTTAATCGGTCAATCGCCTTACAAAATTGACCTGAGATCGCTTGTCATGGAAGCCAGGGCGAACAAGTGGCGCAATACGACGTTAGATGAAATTCGTGAAGATTTTGACGCGAACGGGACTACCTGCGAGCTGGAGGAGGAAGTGGACCTGCAACCAAAGCACGCGCCGGAAATGGACGGAAGCGAACTGATGGAAGCTGTGGATGTTGCAGCCGAGCTGAAGAAAATGGTGCTGCAGGACATCTCTAATCAACCGAAACAACAATCAACAACCCGTCCACTACGAAAATGCAGAAACAAAAGTACCTGCGAGCTGGATGTAAGCCAACCCTTCGTATAGCAGTCTGTCTATGTGTACCATGTGTGTCTCTGTTTCATCTGTCTCGTAGTTAATAGAAGTGCACTGTAGAGCAGATGCTGAGTAGAGTTGAAATTCCTTTGTTTAAATGATAACGCACCTAAACTAATACGCGAACGATCTGTATCCCCCTTTTCCCCCTCCCGATATACTAGCACTGTGTGTTCTGTTTCAACAATAAGGCGGACCGGGAGGTATACGAGAGCCATCGATGCAAGGATGAGGCCGGCAACGTAACCTGTCCGGTGTTGCAAACATTCGTATGTATGCGCTGCAAAGCAACCGGTACGAAAGCACACACCGCCAAATATTGTCCGTTCAAGCCGGTTATCACGCCGGAGGATTGTCTGGCAATGGAGCTACGGCGGCATAAGATACACCGTAAGGGTGTATGTACTGCGAGCGAGATCAATCTCTCGGCTGGTTCAACCAGTGCCATAGTTCATAGTAAGAAGCGGCTAGTCCGTTTGTAGGACAGAGTCGTTCGTTCATTTCTTTTTATTACTTTACAACACATCCAAAGCTCTGTGAGCTTCAAGCAACTGGTAGTAGCTGACATCAGAGCTGGTGGACAAGAAAGGCTTACAGCAAATACGTTTCTGGCTGCTCAGAGAATGTGAAGCTTGAAGATATATTTATTTAGGAAAAGTGGAACTTTAAGCAGGATGAAAAATTTTGCCATCGAATCAAATAGCGTAAGTAGATAGAGTGAAAAATCGATCTTAAAAGGATGATTTCCACGTTCGAACGTTACACGTAAGGATGGTATCCATACGTACGAATGCGGTTTAAATTCAATATTTACCTTGAAGCAGATGTTCGTATCATTTCCTCCTTAGCATCTTTATGTCTAAACTTCTTTTAATGACAACATTTTTCGATTTTTTACTCACCAAATCATTTTCTACGAATCAATCATTTGATGCCTTAATTAAATAAATTGCGAAGAAATATTTAACAACAATCGATTGTAAATGTGTTGTTAGAAGGTACAACCAAGCAAAAAAAAAACCTTTAAATCTTCGAGTGAATGTTCAAAGATATTTGTTTAGCCTCTCGCATCGGCTAAAATGGACACTAATTACAGTTCAAACGGAGAGCAAATAAAAGCCAACTTGTTCGTTTGGTGGTTAACTATGAACTTTTTATGATGTCAGAAGGCATAGCCTACTATGCCTAGGAAGTAAAGTTATACTGAGGCAAAATCCGCTGTTTGGTAGGCATAGCCTACTACTACTAGGCAGTCTACAGAACAACATACTGACGTGACCGTCCTCGTTGAGTTTTTATATGCAAGTCTTTATTTGTATCTACAATTAGAGTTCAATAATACCGAACGGATTCAATAATACCAGCTAAAGCGTTCTATCATGGGAAGAAGTTTTTCCTCCTTCCCTCGCATTCTGTTAACAATTTCCCATTTGATGCGACTACGATATCTCGCTAGGGGTTGTATCTGTTTGATGTTTGGAATGTTATGGATGTAATAGCGTGATTCTTTTTTCTCATTACCTTTCTCGGATAAAGACGAATTGATTGCATTAATTGCGGGAGTAGGACTTTTTCCTTTGGGCTGAACTGTACCTAATCTCCTTGGTTGAAGATAGTCATACATGCATGAAGTAATTATTGCTTAAACCGCTGGAGTTGATTTCCTCATCACTTCAAACTAGTGATGTGCTGTATGGAGCGCACCCATGACTTCGATCCGACTCCGACTATTGTTAGTCCGATTCCGACTCCGGCAAAATGGAACCACTAGATCCGCCCGGAGCCGGAGTCATCCAAGGGAAGGTAGGTCCACGCTGCAATATCCGGAGTCGTTTGTAATCGTACGAAAAGGCCCTGAGTCGTCCGGAGTCGTCCAGAATCGCTTGGAGTCACCCGGAGTCGGAGTCGTCCGGAGTCGCCCGGAGTCGCCCTAAGTCTTCTGGAGTCGCCCGGAGTCGCCCTAAGTCGTCTGGAGTCGCCCGGAGTCGTTCGGTGTCGTCCAGAGTCGTCTGGAGTCGCCCGGAGTCGTTCGATGCTTCGTGCGGCAGCGGTAAGAACCCTCGAAGTCGGAGTCGTCCGGAGTCGTTCGAAATCACCCGGAGTTGGAGTCGTCTGGAGTAGTATGGCCGACTTCGGCCGACTCCAGATGACTCCGGATGACTCCGTCTACACTCGATTTTGGATGACTCCAGACGACTCCGAACGACTCCGGACGACTCCGACTCCGGGTGACTCCGAGCGATTCCAGACAACTCCGGACGGCTCAGGGCATTTTCGTACGATTCCAAACGACTCCGGATATTGCAGCGTGGATCTACCTTCCGGAGTCGATTCCGAATTTATCGGAGTCGGATCGGAGTCGACTCCGGATTTTTGCCAAATTTACCCATCACTACTTCAAACACTCGAGTCAAGATGTACCAGATAGCCTTACTGGAAAGGATTTTAGAATTAACATGATTCTGTGCCCTGTGCTTATTCGTTTATATTTCTACGAAATGTCCACAACAAAAAGTATCATGCAAAAATAATTCTTCATTCTAACCGTCGCCATGAATCTTGATTTGATTCAAATGTACATATGTACTGTGGTATTTTTATACACCTTGGCATTCGCCGTCAATCGCCGTGACGTTTCTGACGTTTCGCTGATTTTTCTCCACCGCAAAGAAGAGCAGAAAAAAAATCAAAAGCGACCGACCGAGAGCACCAACAAAGATCCGGATTTTCTGTGGCCGCGCAGTTCAGCAGCAGTCCAACCGAACTAACTTCCAGCCGAGGAAAAGCTAAACCGGGGTTCAGCAGAATGGCATCCGTTACGTCGAAAACGCCAATGCTTCGTGCGGCAGCGGTAAGAACCCTCGCGGTGGTGGCTCGGTGGCAAATTTTCTGCACGTTCTCGTGCGTTTTCCTTCGCCCTGCGAGGGACGAAGTGTCAAATCTCGTTACGTAAATTGTTCACCGTGATGAAATAATCCACGGATACGGAAGGGTTTTCCGTCCCAAAAGCATAGACTGCTTGTTCGTCGATGTCGATTGCTCTCTGGTGGTGATGATGTGATTGTTTCGTTTTGTTCCAGGCCCGTGGCTTTGCCGCCCATGCACAGGCTGCCGCTGCTAGCCGTGGCTCGGCCGAAGTGCAGACGACCACCCTGCCCAACAAGCTGGTTGTGGCATCGGCTGACCCGAACGCTGCCGTGTCGCGGATTTCCATCGTTTTCCGGTGAGTGTCCTGTGTCAAGGTGGGGGGAAGGGGGGAAAGGGGGATCCTCCAGACTTTCCGGCTAATGATAGTTGTTCATCCTTATTAGTGCCGGATCGCGCAACGAAACTGCCGATTGCCTCGGTGCGGCCCACGTCCTGCGTGCGGCCGGAGGGCTCTCCACCAAGACGGCCACCGCCTTTGGTATTACGCGCAACATTCAGCAGGCGGGCGGTAGCCTAACGACCGCGGCCGACCGTGAGCTGGTAACGTACAGCGTCGCCGTGACGAAGGATCAGCTGGAGGTGGGCCTGAAGTACCTGGAGGCGACCGCCACCGGCCAGGTGTTTAAGCCCTGGGAGCTGGCCGAGCTGACGCCCATCATCCGCAACGAGCTGGCCCGTCTGCCGGTGGAGGTGCAGGCGGTGGAGCTGCTGCACAAGGCCGCCTTCCGCGACGGGCTGGGCAACTCCGTCTTCTGCCCGGACTATCTGGTCGGCAAGCACTCGTCGGAAACGATGCAGCACTACTTTGCGGCCAACTGCACCACGAACCGGGCGGCCGTTGCCGGTGTCGGCGTTGACCACCAGATGCTGGTCGGGTTCGCCCAGAGCCTGGCGCTCGAGTCGGGCGCGGGAGGTGAGAACAAGTCCGCCTTCAACACTGGCGAGGTGCGCCGTGAGGGAGCCGGTTCCCGTGCTGCCGTCGCCGTCGGTGCCCAGGCCGTCGGCTGGAGCTCGATGAAGGAAGCGATGGCTTTCTGGGTGCTGCAGCACGCGGCCGGTGTCGGTGCCGCTACCAAGCGCGGTACGAACAATGGTGTCCTCACGAAGGCACTCGCGGGCGTCAACAGCAGCTCGCTGTACAACGGCTACTCGGACAACGGTATGTTCGGGTTCGTGCTGTCGGGCGATGCGAAGGACGCGGGCAAGGCGGTCGAGGCTGGCGTGAAGGCACTGAAGTCGCTGTCGGTGAGCGACGCGGATGTGGCCCGCGGTAAGGCGTCGGCCCTGGCTGCCGCGGCTGAGTACACCGAGAACCAGAGCACGCTGCTGCACCAGCTGGGCGAGGAGTCGGCCCTGCTCGGACAAGTGTACAAGAAGAGTGACCTGCTTGCTGCCGTCAATGCCGTCACTACTGGTGACGTTCAAGCTGTAAGTGCTGTGCTTTACACGGGACACGGGAGGGGCAAAACGATTCTCAAACACGATCGAATGACACTTACTTTCTTTCTTTCTATTTAGGCCGCCAGGAAGGTTGCCTCCAGCAAACTGGCCATCGGTGCCGTCGGCAATCTGAGCCACGTGCCGCACCTTTGCGAACTGCACTAAACCCTTCACATCCCTGGGAAAATAAGACCAGACGACTGCAGATCCCTTTAAACACCACCATACCTGCCCGGAGGGGGAGGACTTTAATGGACAATTGTTACTTTTTTTGTTTCTTCCGTCTGTGGGGCATTCCCTTCCGGAGTCGTCTTTAAACGTTGCTCGTCCCAAATACCATCCAACACCGGTCCCCCGGGCAACATGCATAGCAGAAGCTGTAGTATAATTCAAAACTTACAAAATCGGACGACACAAAAACAAAACCAATCCCCAAAAAACCAGAACAAGCGCTTGGTCAGAACGAAATTAAATACTGTATTTGTACTGTGTGGCCCCTCGCGGGTCAATTGGCTAGTGTGGCATCAACCATGAATATAGTGTGTTTTACGCTGCCGATCGCGCCTCCCCCCCCTTGTGAAAGGGAAAGGCTACTGTACTACCCACTCATGGTGCAAGCAAGTTATTCAATAAATAGGATAAAAGCCAATCTCTCCCTCTCTGTTGTCTCATTTCACAATCGATTTTACGTAAAATTGTAAATAAGTTTTGCTTTATTAAGGTAGTATACATAGTAGTGTTTTAGGCTTTAAATACATTGCGATATGGAGTGTAATCAGTTGCCGGTACACCCGCACGTTATTTCTCCGCACCGTTATTGGGGGCTACACTTTGGTGATGATGCTCAGGCGGAGATAAATCGCAGATAAGGGTACGGCGCAACTGCAAGTGGGGTTATATAAATGTGTACACAAGAAGCTTGTGCCTCAAGCCTGCCTTACTTTCAGAAAATGCCCACCAAAACGATGGCAACGAAAAGCAACCCTATAACGATCCAGTAGCCCCAGGTTGAGTCCTGCGTGGTGATCGCTCCGATTTGGCGCGTTTCTCGATTTATCCGCCCGTCGGTCGTTTCCATCGTTTGAGCCAGATCGTCCAGGATGTCTGTGGAACGAACGAAAGGATTATTTGCCTTTTTTTAAACTAAACGCCCCCAACACACACACTCACCATTGTGACGATCCACCTCGCCGCCGATCCTCGTCGCCAGCTCCTTCTGCCGTGCGATCACCTGCGACAGCGCTTCCAGGCCCTCGTTTTGATCCTCCAGAATGCGCGTCTGCTGGTTGCGCAAATCGGCCACGCTATAGTTGCTGTTCGTCGGTATCAGTGCCGGATCGTCATCATCGTCATCGTCGGCAAACGCCACTACACCTCGCCCGCGACCACTGCCGTTCGTTTCGAACAGCGCGGACCGGGCGGCCGCCGGCTCCACGTACTGGAACTGGCGCTGCAACTGGATCAGCTTCGACTGTAGCGCCTCTATGCGGCGCTGCCTTCGTTCGGCCTCGCCCGCCGTGAGCGTGCTGGAGAGGAGGCCCAGCTTGCGGGTCAGCTGGTCCAGCTCACTGCCGAGCTGCTTCAACCGGACGCGCACCGTGCCGGAAATGATGCTGTACTGGCGGGAGAGCTGATTTTCACGATTGCGCGCCGCTAGCTGGGACTGTATATCGTTGCTCAGATTTTCGCATGCATCCAGCTCGGTGAGCCTTTTGGGAGGGCAGATGAAAGAAAGGTGATAAGGAAACCCGACAAGTATACCGTTGTTGCTCTTCCTTACCAGGGATCACCGTCGATGTTGATTAGAGCCATTTTGGAGTGGTTTGTGGAAGGACAACGTCACGCTTTCGATGGGGGGGAGGGAAGTGTAGTGGCCACTACGCACAGCCAGAAAATGATGAGTAATTTAATTATTTTGATAAGGGCGATCGTCTTCGAGATGAAAGAAAACACACAACAACAAAGCGATCGAGCAGCTCTGCTCGAATGTCAGCTGTGTGCTGCTCGACTCTGCCCAAAGAGCACTTTTGAAAAGTGAAGATGAAAACATCCAAAAATACTTTATTGTGGAAAATGCATATGGAATTTCCCATTGTTTCCCGAGAAAATACCTTCTTTGCTTAATAATCTATTCTAGTTTTTGTAAATTAACTCAAAATTTGCACACAAACCACCGTTTCGCCAGGTTTCAAACGGAAATTCCATCACTGACAGCTGCGCTTGCGTAACGTGGAAACACACCTTGAGCACGCTTTGACAGGTATCGCGTTCACCCCCCTACAACATTTTCTCCGAGCGAACGTCGAAGGTGGTTTGCTGTGGCAGGCTCCAATTCGTGTTTCCATTTTATGTGAGTGTGTCGCAAAGTTTGCACAATATTGAACGCTGCTCCGTGCGCTTCCGCAGCCAAAAGGTTAGTTTGTAAGCGCCATTAGAACTACTGTGTGTGTGTGGGTGTAAAGGTCCTGAAAACATTGTGCATTGTGTTATATCCCCCAAAAGTGCGTAGGCACTGGCAGCAGCGAAAAGCAGAACCAATTCTGCTGAAGGTTGTGTGTGGTGCGCTGAAGTGAATGTGTGCTGTTGTGACTGCGTGTGTGTGTTTGTTGAGTGTGTGTATTTTTTTTTCTTCGCTCTTGCGTCGTTTGCCAGTGCAAAATGTTTCGCATTTGAAAAAGATGCTTTTGCGTGTGTGTGGGTGTCTGCATGATTGCGAAGGTTGCTGGAAAAGCTATTTTCTCCTGCTCGGATAAGCTCTCGAAAGGTGGTGGTAATCCAACGTAGCGCTGGGATTCCCATCCCCCCCCCCCCCTCCAAACCATCCCCACCATTTCTAACAAAAGTTCCCGTGAAACCATTTCGAATGGGCTGCTGCGTTGACAGTACACAGGAGTGTGCGTGTGGTTCTTCAATGTCCGTTGTGTGTGTAGTAGTGGAGGGTTGTTGCTAAAGTTCAAACAACAAAAGCACTCCCCCCCCCATGGTTTAGGGGCACCATACGGAAGTGAAAAACTTGTGCAAAGGGAAGAGATTGTAAGCAAACAGCATCAAAGGAGACGAAGAGGAGCGGTTTGTGTGTTTGTGTGCGCGACGGGAAATTGGCAACAACATCACAGCCACACTTCTTTTCGTCGACCCTGGAAGATAAAGGTTTAGGAGAAAAGAAAAAAAAACAACATACACAACATCACAGCAGGCACAGGCAAAAGCGGGTGGGAGATGCTGTGTCGCCATTGCCCGTATATACAAAGGAAATTCCGTCACAAGCTCGGATGCACCCCCGAGGCAGCTTACATTAAAAGCGTTTCGATCGACCGCGGGGCAAGGACTTTTGTGACGCATTGTTAAAAGCATGTAAGTACCGCGCTAACGCTTTACCACGAAACTGCATTTAACAAGGGCGATTTAATGTACTTTACAGCAGTTGGATCAACGTAGTAGAACAATCAAGCTCCTGCTGGTCAAGAAATAAGTGTGTATGAGTGTCTGAGAAGTACAAACTGCTGCAGAATCGCGAAAAAGAAGAAGAAAAAGGATGCGAAACTTTCTACCCAGTGCGGCGGGGGCCCGCACTTACGTCATCCTGTGTGTTGGTGACGGTGAAATTTTTGAGCTTACAAGCACCCCCCGAATAGTGTGGCCAAACTTGCTCTAGCGTGTAGCGCATTCTGCAACCGGACAGGACGATTGAGTTGAGTGTGTGACAAGAAAGGCCCGAGAAACCATAGTGCTCCTCCCACAATGGCAACATACGGCAGCAAGCTTGTCACGTGCGACCATATGTTAGCATTCCACTCGAGGCCAAATTGTGCGTACTGTTGTGAATGTGTTTGTTTTTGTATAGAGTCTTTTTTGAGCCTACACTCCTTTCACACACCTGCTGGCAGACCCTCTACGTTTGTGAGCAATCTAGCAGTAGCTAAAAAAACAAACTCGCACGTCACATAAGCTCATCCCGTTTTCCCCTATCCCGGGGAAGCAAAAATGAAACTGTGCGCGATTTTTCCCTCCACAAAAAAGCAAACCATTTCCACCATTTGCTTGCCATTGGAAATGAAGCTCGAGAGAAGGCTCGTCTCGTTTAGGAAAGTGTGTGAGAAAAGTATGTGACCGTCACCGGCCTACTTTGCTCGGTCGGGAAAGATGTAACGGTGTGCAGTCTTGTCTCTCACATTACCTCACACCGCCACCGTCATTCATCCCATCTTTCCGTTACCGACCTTCCCGCACACGCATTTGCTCTCGCTGGCGTTGATGTAGGCCAATCGTCAAACGAAATAACGGCTCCGCCGAAAGATCTCATTCCCTACTGGGAGAGCGGGGTTGGGGGAGGGCTTCGAAAATTTGAGCAAAAGTTCATACGACGACCACTGACGACGGAATGAAGGATGACCTCACGAAATACGGAATAAACACAACGCGTGGCATATGGAAAGGTTTAGTGTCGGCAAAGATGGCGTTTTTCAGAGCCACCTCAGCATGAATTAGGTTTCCATTGGGTATTTGGTCGTTGGTGTTTTATTGTGCATTAGATGCTGATAAGCGTTACCATCCTCCAGAAAGGTGACTGTAGTAGGTGTTGGTTACTTCGTTATCTTATCAGCAAAAATAGCTGTAAAGTGCTCGTCAGGTATCTGCTTGGAAGGATGTGTAGTGTTCGAACCGTTCAAATATTGCCTATTTGATGGAATGGTTTTTGGGGGGAAGCAACTGTTGCACCAACGGCTCATTATCGAGCAAGCACAAGTAACATTAAAAAAGGGTTTAGTTTGTAAGTTGTAAAGACGGTGCGCTCGTATATTACAACATCGAATCGATCGATATTGATGGCGTGAGATAGTTGTTCACAAATTACACCAGTTTGAACGTGGCCCTCGAGGGCCAGATAACATGGTGGTACTCCCTTACAATCCGTTTTACAGCAGAGCAACCTGTCCACACGGTAGAAGGAAAATTGCGCATTACCATCATCATAAAGGCAACACAAAACAGGCGATCCTTTGGTGGCCATTTATGTTTCCCCCCTTTTTTTTGCAAAGCGTTCCCAAGCATAAGATGAGCTTGAAGGATGGCAAAAATAGTGCAGAGCTGACCCCCTGCGCTGTCTGCGCGTACCACGGGCGTATAGAGCGAACCAGCGGAAAATAACAATCAACCATAATTGTTGTCAGCCAACGCAGCCACCCCCCAAACACCACCGTCGTTCCCGCGTGGCTGTGGCAGGCCGTTGTTTGGGCCATTCTTTTTGTGTTGTTTTGTTTGCACTATGCAACAAACGTGTCTTGCGCCACGAGACACGAACGGGGAGCAGATTATAAATGTTGTGCAAAGGGGGCACACCACCGTGTACGCACACAGCAACCGGACTTTAGTAATTTACCTTGAAGGCCACGGGGGCCACGAGCAGCACGGGCTGTGGACCCACGCCGTCCGTTCCTTTGCCTCGTGTGTGTTTGCCCCTTTTCGCTTTTAGCACATTTAGAACTATGAGGTACAAACTCCGTTGCCAACGGAGAGCTTAGGCTGTAAAGCACATTATGAAGATGGTTGATAATAAAGGGACGAAATTCTAGGGAATTAGTGCATAAAATAACATTACGCAAACTGTGCAGCGACTTGGCAAGGCTTTATAATGATCTAAGACCCCATTTTCCGGCGTGTTCTAAGCCGAATACATTGCATACAGCTTCCGACAGCTTGCCTCATTGATGAGGATGAAGTTTTTTCTTTTTTTTGCTCGCGAGGTACATCATCTTCCGGTGTGCGCGCTTGTATGCGAACCGTTCCGGAGTGAAGGGAGCGAAATTTTTGGAGCACGCGTTTAGTCTTCTGTGTGTGTGTGTGTGTCTAATCAAGATCGTTTAGCTCGGTTGACTGGGTTGGTGGAATGCCCATTTCGATTTCAAACAATCCGGCCTTACGACAGGGCACGATGAAAACATTAACCGTTACAAAATGTTGACCGTCAGAGTTGGATGGTTTTTTTTTGGGGAGGGCAAGGGGCGGGGAGGTTGTTTTTATGTGCCCACTCACTATCGCAGGATGTAATAATGAAGGGAGAACGAATTGGACGAGAATATCATACAGAGCGGAGCGGAGTGGTTTGAAAAATGATGCTTTTTGTGTGTGGAAAAGTTCGCTGCCAATTGAAACTGATCCGATATGATCGAATGCTTTGGTAATGGTTAATTTACAATTCGATGCAGTTGTTAAAAGGGACAGACAGTTTTCGGTGTTTTCGGTAAATTCATGCACTTCAAAACAGCTTGTAAAATAATGGTGTACTGCATTTTTACTGATTTATGTTTTTATTCTTCTCCTTTTTCTTTTTAGATTCAAACAAATTGGCGGGACAACGCACTCATAAAAAAGAACTCAAACTTCAACCGACTGCAGTAACCCATAATCAAACGAAAGGAATCAGGACAATCGGCAACCGTCCGTCTGCCTAGTGATGGTTGTTTTGACGTATAAATAATTAAATCTCCTGTGATTGCCCTTTGCACGTGCTGCACTACTACTCCTACTATTACTACTACTACTACTGCCGTTCTGTAACAGAAACAGGTTTGGTGTTGGCATTTCCAGCATGCCGTGGTGTGGTGAAAAAAGAAGAAGCCAAACTACTCCTCCGTTGGTAACGGCGCTGCCTGAAGTTTAAATGCCAACGACTAGGAACTGGTGGAACGTAGGATTTAATGTTGGAATCACGGTTCCATTTTAACGGCTGCAGCACCAGCAGCATTTTGTGCGCTTCTCCGTCACGTTTTTTTTGTTCAAATCCTACAATGTTTATGGTGGTCGTGCAGCGTGGTGGAAAAATTGAATTTTCCACTCAACTTACTACACCTCCAGTTGGGTGGGATAGGTAGACTGATGGACTGATTGAATGCGTTGTAATGTAGGGGGACAACGGAAGCATGGAGTAGCGTGTTTTATGATTCTTTTCTGTCTTTTAAGTATTGCAAGGGCTCATTGTACTTTTGACTCGTTTTCATCAATTAATTGACGTATTAAAAATGATAAAAAGCATAGATTTGTTCTTCGAAAATGCATTCATTTGAATAATCGTTATTATTATTGCTTCCATTCAATTCATTGCGATCACCCCAAACGAGCTCTTGTCGAGCAACCTTCAGGCAATAATTTCTTACTCCGTTGGTTTATGTTTATTGAACGTTACAACCCATTACAATTGGGGCGGCAAATCATCTCCTGCACGTGAGAAAGTGAAATTGATCATCCACCAGTGTGGCGGGCGTTGATTTTAAAAAGTGTTGCGATTGAACAATTTCCATTTTTCGGCTTGTTTCATTTCGATTTCTAATCCCCCTTCATGTGTACGTGTGTGCTTCCCCCCCCCCCTCTCTCTTTCTCGTGCTTTAATTTGGTAATGTTTTGTTTTGTTTTTTTTTTAGTGGAAGTGTTCGCACAAGTAGTGGCGCATATGCGTTTTTTTCGAATGAACCAGAAAAGCCTTCATGTGAGTGCAGCAGTGTATGAGTGTAATTGTTAATTGGTGCTAGGTGTGAGATCAGTTGTGACGAAAGTGGCGGTGTATGTGGCAGTGAAAACTGTACGTGAAATTGTGAAAACTACCTCCCCACGCACTTGCGCGCTGGTGGTACGCACGCGGGTAGTTGAACGAGCAAAAATTGGCTACCGGAGAGAGAGAGATCATTGTTGCACTACAGTACATTGTTGGCGAGAGTGGCTGGATATAGGGCTGGCAGGCGCCGGCACAGCTTCACCCGCCAGCGCAACGTCAACGAACCGTGAAGCACCGAGCACATCATCGTGGAGAGATTCGGTCGTGATTGGTGCCGCACATAAGAACGAACAACAGGCGTACAAGCACACACATCTCAGTCGGCGGTGGGTTTGCGTGTGCACGCAGCAGCAGTAGCAGCACCGAGCGCCACGATGAGTACGGAACATCCGGCAGCGAGTGAGCTGCTGGCCAATGCTACCGCTGCCACGGTCGCCGCCGTCAGCGGCAGCACGGCCAAGGCGAACATTGCCGTGCGCGTCACGGAGGCGGCCCCGGCGGCGGCGCTCGCGATCGATCCGATCATCAACCACGTCGGGGACGGCATCTTCCTGCAGGCCAAGACGGCCCAGATCTTTGCAGGGATTTGCGTCTGGATGGCACTGTTCATCACTTGCCAGCAGGTGAGCTTGTGTTTGCTCTTAGGTTCTTCTATCTACAATTTAGTTGTCTATTTTTGTTATTTTGCTCTTAAAGAACTTTAATTGCCAAACTATTTCAGCTCATGAATATTTCCCCATTGACATTAGAATCTTTTTTTTCTCTCCGTTACCGAGCCGTCGTGCCAATAAACTTCTCAAATGAATTGCAGCACCGTAATGAACCCACAAAGCCGAAAACGGAGGCAAAAAACTGTGTTTGTATTGTTTGTATGTTTTGTTTTCCGTTTTTGTTTTGTTGTCGTTCTTGCTTCTACTGTTTTATGCCCAAACATCAAATGCCTCAAACAACCAGCAAAAGTCAAGCACAGCACACTGCATGTACAGAACCGCTACGGGAGCCACCGTGCGTGACATGCGGAAATGGCGAAAATTCATCCGTTTTTTGTCCTCACCGCCGTTGCCGTTGTCCTCGGTTTTGGTCGCTCGGTCATGGACCGGCGGGCACCTGGTCGTGCGTGTC
>SIXB01002914.1:0-25061 GCA_007018985.1 Anopheles bwambae
TTTTTTTTTGCTTGGTGTTGGTGTTTAATAAGTTGGTTGTTGCGCATTTTTGGATGTTTTTGATGCTCGTCCCCGCCATGCAGCAGGAAAAAAACGGCAGCAGTCTTCTTCCTCTTCCCCACCAAAACTCCTTCAAGAATGGGAAGAGGGGCGTAAGAGAGGATGGACGCACACACACACACACAGAGGCTGGAAATTGACGTTGTTACGCGATTCCGGGAGGCTCCCCTCCTGAAGGCTCTCAACAAAAAAACGGTGCCATCATCACACTACACACACGTCCAGCACTTTTACGCACACTGTACCGATACACACACACACACACACACACACAAACATATACGGCTCAACACAAACACACGCACACGCACACTATGACGGGCGAAAGAGGCGACGTCTGCTTTCTTTCGTGCGTACCCCTGACCTGTTCCGTGCGGGTTTTACGGTTACTACGGGTTTTCTACTACTACTGCTGTGAACCCCTGAACTGTTTGGGTGAAATCTTTCCCAGGGCACGTGGGAAGGGGGGGGGGGGAGGAGGGATGGTTGCAAGGTGCACGATAAAACACAAACAATTACCACCAGTCGGGAGGTTGGAGAAAGCCAAAGTGTGTCGGAATTTTCCGGGACAACTCCGGTCGAAACAACGGTCGATTGAACGGTGCCAGCCAGCCAATGCCACCGGCGGAAGCGAAAAGCTGCGAAAACAATTTTGTTGGTTTTGTGCATTGCCGAGGAAAAAAGGGAGCACCAACACCAAAAAAAAAAAAAAAAGTTGGATGTTGGAAAAGCAACCCGAGACACACACACACACATACACACGCATACCCGACACCCGACCGCGCAATTCAAATTCACTGGCCGACGGGGGACAGGGGACGGCATGCCACGTGTGTGAGTGTGTGTGTGTGAGAGAGGGAGAGAAAGCGGGAGAGACGGGAATCCAGTCGCACCGACACACGTACACACACACACATACAGACACACAAACGCTCACGGTAAATACCTTCGCACCGCAACAGGGTGGCGATGGCTTTGCCCGTCAAGGGGGTGGTTTTTTTTTCAGAGAAGCCCGGGGGAGTGAGGATGGGGAAAACATCAGAAACACACACACACATACAGACTGGGATCCCTAAAAGCGGCCAACGTACCATTAAACTATTGATAGCGACGAATTAGCAACGTAGGAAGCTTGCCTCTTCTACCCCATTAACCAAAAAAAAAAAAAAAGCGCAACACCCATTCACAACACGCACACACACACACACACGCACGGGGTGACTAAGAGGGAAGAGAGTAGGATTTTTTTTTTGAAATGATA
The DNA here is from genome assembly GCA_007018985.1 of Anopheles bwambae. Classification (NCBI taxonomy): domain Eukaryota; kingdom Metazoa; phylum Arthropoda; class Insecta; order Diptera; family Culicidae; genus Anopheles; species Anopheles bwambae. The sequence continues at coordinate 1,322 of SIXB01002914.1, forward strand.
GAAATTATTCGTACGATATTGGCCGTGACTCGGGAAGTCGAAATCCACATCCGTAATCTAGTGACACCTCACGTATAGTAGTGGTGTTCGCTGCCCGTCGCTGCTGGACAGATGGTTCCTGCGGTGCGCGTCCGGAACGATTCCGATCCGATCCGATCCGAGGGGCTGGAAAGCTCGAGCTGTGTCAGCAAGCACCCCCTACAAAGAACAGAAGGGCGAGCTTTTCCTGCCCTTTTTATGTTGGGTACGGGGAAATTTCACCCCGCAATCGGCTATCGATTTTTGGAGAATTTATTTAATAGATTTTTTGTTGAATTTAAAAAAATAATTTTTCACTCCAACTTTCGTGCCAAACGCCAACTCAACTGGCTGCAAACACCCGGCTGCCCCGGCTGGAGTGACAGCTTCAACCCCTATTCGGAAGCTTACCGGTTTTGACACATGCACCTGGCTGGCTGAACAAGCACACGCGTGCCGGCTGAGCTTTTGCTGAGTTAGATTTCGTTTCAAAAAATGTTGAAACGTTTCAAGCGCGAAATGTTTCACGGGCTGGAATACTACATGCGCTGGAGTTCCAGGAATTTGGGATCTCCCTTTTGCTTGCTCGTTTGGGGTGGTTTACAGGGGGTGGGTTGTTCCCAAGAATGGAGAACAATGTAGGCGCCAAATGGTACGGTGCTACATTGTAATAGAGCGATTAATAATGGGTTAATGGAGTTGCTCCCCGCTCCGAAATGTCATCAAGACTTGGGAAAAAGAATGCTTTTCCACGGCAAACTTTAAAAAACGCAACATAAAACATACACGGCTGGTTGGCTTGCCTTTTTTTGTCTTGTTTTACCATCAGTTGTATATTTTTGTTTGATCACTAAAATAAGCAGCAATTCAAAAAGTCCTGGGAGCGGTCGGGCGATCGGGATTGGAGACCCCCGGACAGAGACTCGAGCGAGAGGGGGAAGGGGGATGGTTCTGGAGCTACATCAAAAGGTTGCAATGTTAGAATAAGGTTTATTAGCGCAATTTATCGCAGGCCAATCCTTCCCCCAGCCGTCCTCCCAAACCCCTCCCCCTGCCCACACAACAACCGTTCGACCTCGTCTGGGCCGCGCGCCTGAATAATTTTGTGGGATGCTGGGCGGCGGCGGCGGCGGCGGCGGCGACAGCAGCAACGGCTTGAAAAGCGTGTGTGATTACATGACGTGTGTGTGTGTTTGTGTTGTTGGTTTTTCCTGTTTTTCTTCTCTCTCTCTCTCTCTCTCTCTCTCTCTCTCTTTCTCTCTCTCTTTTTCTTTTTCTTTCTCTCTCTCTCTCTGCTTCATTCTATAAGCACCCAAACGCGCACAGGGATTTTCTTTCTGGATTTCCAAGCCCACCTACAACCTCCCCTCGGGAATGGATCATATCCATCGCCGCGGTAGGGGAAGAGTGGGAAGGGGGTTGCCTCCATGTTTCTCCTTCGCTTTTTTTTTATCTTTTTAATCGAATCGAAGCACCACCCACACCACACCACCAGACTGATTGTGGTCTGTATGTAGAAGATATAAATGTATATGTGTGTGTGTGTTAAGTCAATTTTTTCTAACTTTCAATTTTCTTTGTTACTCCCTAGATTTTAGCCCACTTTAGCCCATATACTTTAGCCCCGCTCTCCTCGTGCAAACATCTTAGACAGAGCGCGCCGGGTTTTGTTTTCCGTTTGCGAAGCGACACAACAAGACATTGATCGGTGTTAAAAGGATAAAAAACACTCAGCTCAATACACACACACAAACACACGCTGGAAAAAGTGCGTCCATTTAAGAGCTGTTGGATGTGTGTGTGTGTGTGTGTGTGTGTGTTTATATCTGGAGAAGAAATGGAGACGCCTCGAAGGGGATGCTTTGCCCTCCACCTTATATACGCTGTTTTCTAACGCACCTTCTCTCAATCTGAATTCCCTCCAGTCTCTCTCTCTCTCTATCTGGCCCTCTCGCTGTAATTATACTTCGCTTTTTGTTCAATTTTTGTTTTGTTTCCATTTACCGGCAAGAGCATGTGGTTTTTGTCTTTAACTAGAGCATACCATTGACTGAACGAGATCACAAACAAAAAGGTGGACTGTTTATATGAATTTGTGGCCGTGTGTGTGTGTACGTATGCATGCGTGCGGGAGAGATAGATATATTTAAGAAGAAGAAGAAGAAAAAAAGAACGTAAATAAGGAGGAATGATGATTCACGATATCCTATTGCACTTTCTCTCCAAAAAAAAAAAAATAATAATAAACCCCCTCCTCCCCCTGCCTGCTCCCATCCTATCGTAGTAGCGCGCGGTATATATTGGCAGCCATCACAAGTATAGTTAGCGTTAAATTGTTATAAAGTGGTTTTTTTCTGTTTACTTTTTTCTCGTCTTCTTCGTTTTCTTTTCTTTTCTGTTTTTAAACTTACTCAAAGCGATAAGCACAATATTTACTTCTCCACCTTCTTGTTTATAGCCCCACCCAGTTTTTGTTGTTTTTTCTATCGTCTCACAAGCCTTTGCCGTTTACCTAGGCGCGAGCCCTGCTGTGTTCCTTCCCTGTCCACACTCATTCTAATTATCTCATTCTGTTAACCGGTGTTGTGTAGGTGTGTGTGTGTGTATGTATGTTTGTTGCTACCCTGCTTCCTTTCTTTTCTCTCTCTCTCTCTCTCTCTCTCTCTCTCTCTGTCTCTCTTTCTCTCTCTGTCTCACACATTGCTCTTCTCTTTTTGCTACTGGCTTAAACGAATGACAAAAAAATTACGTTATTAAGGTATAAGAATAAGAATAATAATAATAAAAATACAATAATAATAATAATAATAATGTAGTACGCATACAGAACATAATAGTAGATATCTTTACAATTTCGCTATTCTGTCTCTATGTTGGGGTGGTGGTGCATTAAACGCCATGAAAAATAAAGGGGAAGAGGGGATATTGAGCATACATTTCAAACCTAAATAAATGTGGGACCGGGACACGCGAGAGAGAGAGCTAGAGAGAAAGAGCCTAACGGTGATTTCATATTGTGTTGTGTGTGTACGTGTGTCTGTCAGTATGTCCATAAATGAGCTTTCGTGGGGCGAGGGAGGGGGCCTGCTTTCCTGTCGCACGTTGTAATAGCTTCCTAGATACCGATTTTGCACGAGTGTGTGTAATGAATCTGTGTGTGTGTGTGTCTCTCTCTTCTCCGTCTCTAGTTCTTCCGCGGCGGCATTTGCTGTTGTTGCTGTTGTTGTTGGTGCATTGGCTGCTTTCGCTCCATCATTTGACGCTTTTATCCACTGCTACTAAACCCGCCCGCGCATTTTGTTCGCTACTCGCCAAAATACATTCAACTGTCCATATCTAAAACCAAAAAAAAAATTGGCAAAAAGGAAAAGGTAGGTATGAATAATGGCGCTCCCTCTCGCCCGTGGCTGCAAGCCTAATTACCCTTAATCTGGGACTTTCGCTTCTCGTCCGCCATTGCCTTCGGCGTGATGGCGGTGCCGCCGCCTGGTGCCGCGGTGGCCGCGCCCGTACCGCCACTCTTGAACAGATATTGCCCCTGGCCGGCTCGAATAGGTTTAGCTGCGAATGGAAAAAAAACGAAGCATTAATTTTCCGCCCAAAAAGCGCATCCGAGTGGGCGGCCGGCTTTACCGATTTGTGCTTGCGGTCCGCGGCGGGCCAAATTCTTCTGGCGCACCGCCTCCTTGATGCGGTCCACCTCGTACTGGTAGCGCTTCCGGTCGCGCATCGCACCCTCCTTCGCCTCCTTCAGCGCCGTCTCGAGCGCCTTCACCCGCTCGACCGTGGTCCGCAGGCGCTTCTCGAGCTTGGGCAGTTCGCACCGCAGGTCCGCATTATCCCGCACGAGCTGCTTGTGCACCTTCGTCAGCTGCTCGAGGTTGTTCTCGAGGAAGGAAATCTTCTGCTTCTGGGCGAGCGAGCCGCCGTCGTCCTCGGTGTCCTCCGAGTTGAGCGACTTCTTGATGCGGGCCTGTGCGGGCAGGAGAAGACAAAAGGGATTAGATACAATTGAACACACGCGCGCGCGCAACACCACGCGTACCTGCAGGTCGAGCACGAACAGCTTGCGCAGCGCGTGCAGCGACTGGAGCTCCTTGGCCACCGTATCCTCCAGCCCCTTGAGATCCTTGCGGGCCTGTTCGCGTCGCTCGTCGGTAAGCCTGCAAAGGGGGAAACCAAAACAAAACCACAGCGAGACACATAAACCCGCGGTTAGTAAGGAAGATACGAGCGCGCACTTAACACTACGACGTGTAACGTAAAAATCAACGATAATCGATAACGTAAAACGAAATGAGAACAGCGTTTGCGTACATATTCGTGTCTTTTTACGTTTAATTAACTCGGTTTTTGCTTGGTTGTTTCATACGTGTTTTCATGCTTCGCTTCCGCTGCCGATCTATCGCTCCCTATCCTCTCCCTCGCATTACGATTACAGTGTTGCTCCACATCTTTGGTTTTGTTTTTCGTTTTGTTCCAGCAAAAAAAAAAACATACATTTACACTTTTTTGTTGTTGTTTCACTTTCCGATTAGCCTTCTCTCTTGCCAGGTTCTGCATTATACTTATGTATATATAAATATCTGTATATATATATGATCATCTCTCTTAGCTTATAAACTGTACATAACATATTTGGTTTGTTTTTCTTTTTGATTTTCTGAATTTCTTCTCTCCTCTTCCTTTACTGTACACACAAAGCCAAACGGGCAATTTTTGTTTTTTGTTTTCTTCTCATTTTCACTACAGCACCTTCCCTGCGTCCAGTACGGGGGGGACACATTAGTGTGCGGGCATCATCTGCCCAATCAAATGCTTAATTCTAGCGTTACTGCGCTTGTATTCGATTGACTACACAAACCGATCCGGCGGACCGCACTGCAAAAGCGGAAGCAAGCGCGGCATAATTTACGGAAAAAAGAATTCTCTTTAGCAAGGGCGTCTTTTGGCCCCAGCCGGCTTCACACCCGATTATTGTCCTGTATTAGCTGACCCCTTGCGCTGCCTGCCTTCGCGTGGATTGTGTGCGCGGCGTTAGTGATTAGCGATAAGCTGGTCGGTGTCTACGCGCGCGCAGATCGCAGCCCGAACTTTCTCTCCGTATGATATGTGGGTGTGTGTCTGTGGGGGTTTTTGTGGTGTGTATGTGTGCACAGTTAAGTCTGTTTGAGTTATTTTAGGGTGCATGTTTATAGTGCGTGCTCTGTTCGTACGTATCCGTATCCTTTTTTTTCGTTCGAAGCTGAACTAAAGAGAGCGAGAGAGAGTGTACATTTCAAACGCAAAAAGGAGTACATATATATAGGATGGTAGTATGAGAGTTTCAGTAGTACAGAGAGAGAGAGAAAAGAAGAACAACATAAAACTGTTCAGGCATAATACAGAACGGAAGAGATGGAACTGAAACATAAAACATCTACCAGGCGGATGGGGTGGTGGTGTGCGGGGAGGGGCAGGTTGGTTTTTTTGTTTTTGCTTGTTGGTTTACTGTACACTGCTTCACGAAGGCAAAACAACCAAACAAACAAACAAACAAAAAGGTTCGTCGCTTACAGCCGGAGACGTCGCAGCCCGGGAAGCCCTTTCCTCTTTATGCCCGCAAACCCGGCAAGCCGCATGGTCTGGTCGTGGTGGTTGTTGGTAGATACTAATGCAGTCCAACTTTTCTCTCTCTCTCTCTCTCTCTCTCTCTCTCTCTCTCTCTTTATTTCTCTCTCTCTCTCTCTTTCGTCAAAGTATCCCTAACGACTGCAAGCCTAGATTCGTCCTAGCTCTAAGTCAGTCTGCCTAGATATTTGCTAGAGCCTACCGCTTCCGAAGTCTGACTGGTCGATCCTGGCTTACCGGCAAAAACGGATTTCGACGCGATACAATACGCTCATATATGTTCTCATTTCGCTTTTGTGTTTCGTGTTTCTCTTATCGAAGATTTCAAGATGAGTCGGAAGGTATGGGAAAGGTTAGTGCCGCCATCCATCTGATTCGCTGAGCTCCCAGTAACATCGCAGCATCGTAGCACAGCAACCTGGCACGCCGAACCCTCACGCGCACGCTTGCTCGCCGTAAGCAGAGTACGCGGAGGAAGCGCAGAAGTCCCGCCGGAGCAAAACCTAGAAAAACCTAAAAATCAGAACAGAAACGCACGCACGCACGCACTCGCCCGCCCCGAAGCCGGGATCACTGGTCACACGCCATTCTGGACAGACGCTGCTGAGGACCGCGCCAGAGAGGAACCTGGAAGGCCTGGAAGCACTAGATATGCGGCCGATGTGTCTGGGGTCGCGGTCTGGACATCTTCGTACTCTGCTCTCTAACTGTCTTCTTCTTCTTCTTGCTCTCTTTTTGCTACAATGCTTCTTCGTTCCTACCCTTACTTTCCTGGGCCGTCCTGGGAAAGTGTCTGTTGAAGTCTTTTTGTAACAAAAAAAAAAAAGTGCCCTGACCAATCCATCGATTTGGCGGTGTGACAGATCCGTTAAAAAAAAAAGAAGAAGAAAAAAAACGCCACAACCGACACACGAATTACGCGCTAACTGGCCTTCTCTTCGGCTTCAGGGTGAGGGGTCGGTGGGCTTAGGCTTTTCGGCGCTTAGCGGGGCGTTCAATGTTTTGGTTAATGCGGGGTTTTTCTTTTAAAATACAGAAATATCAGCCCCCACTGCCGCCACGTCTTCGGCGGCGCAACCAGCGTAATGGTAGCGCGACATACATAGGGGGGAGTAAAGCTGAAAACAAAAATTGTGAAAGAAAAACTGGGCTAAAACACTACAACAAAAACAAAACGAAACAACTTGGCGGGAGGGGCGACCTGCAAAATTATGGATGAGTTTAAAGTTAATGAGTTAAAAGTAAAGGAGAAAAAAAAATACAACAAAAAGTGACAACAATACAATAAAGTTAGCAACGGATAATCAATAAAACGTTGTAAAAGCTTAACACCTAATCGGAATGTACACACATCAGCACAACGACAATGTTCGAAGTAGGGAGAGAGAGGGGGGAAGATACAATTTGAAATAAAAAAAAAAAACATCCAAAAAGCACATCTCGAAAGCGAAGGGGACCTAAGGGAGATGGCTAGCGCGATAGAACGAAAACACATATCAAGAAAATTGGGCACGTTTAGTGGGCTCATGTATGTGTCTATATGTGTGTGTCTGTCTGTGGGTGTTTTTATCGGCGCGTTCGCGAATGATTCGAACCTATCCGGGGGATTCTGTGCGTCGTCTGTCATCGCCTGTCAAGAGTGTGATCCCGCATCGGGCTTGTTTGGGTAAGCGTTTTAGCACGCGAAACAGGGAGCGTGGCAGCCTAAGGGGGACGGGGGAGGGGCATTGTATTGCTAACACAAAAGCAATCGCTAATCGAAAACCTAATGCACTACTTGCGCTTGCTCTTTCTCTCTTGCGTTATCTTTATCACAGCTCGTTCAATATTGCCACGCCGCGCGGGCGAAGTTCCTTGGGCTGATGAGGGCCGCTTCCCTATAAATCCTATAGTGTGTGCCACACCGCCAGCAGAGCTGTGGCCAGTGCTGCAAAATGTCATGAGCATCACGAGCTATAAACATACGAAACAATGAACATATCCGTGGTAGCTTGATGCTCTTTGCTGATGCTAGATGAGAGTGCGTCATGATTTGCCGAACATGACATGTGAATGTTTGAGTCCAATGTAATACTCTGACCATAATCATGACTTTTTCTAGCTGTGCTTCCAGTCTTCAACAACTTCGATGATTAGAGGTAAGATTCAAACAGTTGGACCAATCACATGCTTGATGACATTTTGTTTAGCATCCAACTCTTGGTCACTCACTATGATAATCACGACATTCTTGGAATATACTTGGCGTGTGGTACCAAGCAGCAAAATGAGCATGCTTTCTGCGCTCTGTTTGACCCGATCAAGAGTTGGTTGCACACAATGTCACCAAACATGTGATGGTCGCACCAATTGTTTGAGTCTCACCTCTGATCATCACAGTAGAGGCTCGTTACGCTGACATGATTTTGTTTCAGCCAAAGTTTGTCATGACTATGTCAGTGACATTTTGAGGAACTGATCACAGTAAAAAAAAAAAAGTCATGACACAATGACTGACCAAGCGTTGGTCGCAAAAATGTCAGTTTCAGTCCGATTGTTTTTATGACATTGACACCGTGACATTTTGCAGCACTGGCTATGGCCCACTGTATTGCACACACCCTTCAGCAAACGCTGATCCTACCACCTCACCACCACCACCACGAACGATGATGGTGCGAGATACAGAAAATAGTTTGCAAACTAAAAAAAAAACTAAAACCTAACGTAAATCCTTCCACCGCTTCGAGAGGCAGTGGACTTAGCGGCAAGCTTAACGTACAATGCAAAAATGAAATTTATACACGCACACACATAAAAATTGTTTAAAAAAAACACGCACACATTTGTGACGTAACAATGCAGCAAAAGTGACTGCGCAAACCGGTAGATATGCTAATCGAACTTAGTTTTTCGCTTGTTTTCTTCGAACGATAAGATAAAGTGTGTGTCCCCCTGATTTAATCTTACACAATCTTTTTTTTTTAGAGAAGAAGAAGTCTTCCCCACCACCCTCACTTGTTCGTACCACGTCGTCGCTGCTCTATAATACTATTATGACTGAGGGACTGAGGGTGGGGGGGGGGATTTTGTTTTTGCTATCACAGAAGCAAAAAGGCCTTTTTGGGGGGTGGAGAGTTTGGGAGCGTAAATGGAGCAGCTAAATAGCTAAATTTTATCTTCTACAGCAATTATCGTACAACCACCGCCGTCCGGCGCCGACTTTTTGCGTGCCTGGGAGTGGTCCGGTGGTGCTAGTAGCTCTACATATTAGTCAACAACATTTAACTAGGACGTAATCTAACTTATCGTTGATCCTACCACCCACCGTGGGGGACTGGGAAAGGGAAACGTGAACGTAAGCGCTTCCACAATATCTGCCCCACCAGCCACAGGCAGGTTGGTCGGATCGTAACTACCAGAACTAACAACACACAGTAACGAGACGGTTTGCGCGCGCGCGAGAGAGCGTGCGTCTCCAGGTCAAAAAGGATGAGAAGATTCGATGCGGAAAACAATCCTCATTTTCCCGTCATGATACAAAAAGAAATATAGAAAAGAAAAGATGCTCCGGAAGGATGGAAAAGCTAACAATAAATCACGCCAAACCGCGTCGCAATGTGCGGCGCTTGAGTTTTGAGCTTCTCTGAGATGCGTTATCGCCGTTATCGCAATGGGCGGGATAAGCCAAAAAGAGGGACCGTTTTTGCAACTCTAATACTGAGCGTTTTGCTTTTTGCTCTAAAACTTTATACAAAAAAAATCGACCCTAAACGCAAAAAAAAACGATATCAACTTGCTACACCATTACACAGTGAGTAGGAGATACCATTGCGACACGCACAGAAAAAAAAAGAAAGAGAAGGGGGGGGGGGAGAGAATGGGGGAGTCCCGTGGGTGGATTGTTTTACAGCACCAGCATAAACTGCGGGCAGCGGTGCGTTAGCAGCACCATCGTGAGGGAGATGAGCAGATGGAGCTGCAGCGTCGGCATGCCCTTCGGCAGCAGCGAGCTGATCAGCCGGCCGGGCCACCCGCACACCCCCTCCAGCTCGGTGCCGGCGACGCACGGTGGTGCCGGGGAGGAGTCGGCCGAGCGGCACCGGTGCCTGCCGGGCGGTGCAACGGCCGCTGCCAGGCCGGGCGTTTCCCGCTCATCGTCCCGCTTCGCCCGCAGGTTCAGCACCCGGCGCGATTTGGTGGCGCGCTTGCGGGCGGGCGGCTGCTGCTGCTGTTGGTGGTGGTGATGCCGTTCCGGTGTCGAGGACGGTGTCAGTTTGGCGTTTTCCTCGTTCGCCCGGTTCTTGTCGCGCTTCGACAGCCGCTGACCGACGGGGGACGCTATCTTGCACGGCTGCTGGTGCTGCTGTTCGCCCTCACTGAGGACGGCCTGCAGCAGGCGCACGAGCTCCACGCTGGAGGCGGGTGACGCCAGCCCCGACTGGTAGTCGAGGGGCGTCCGGCGCTTGGCGGACAGTGGGTCCGCCTCCAGCGCTAGCCAGTCGTGCTGCTGCTGCTTTTCGTGATACTGTTGCTGTTCTAGGAGCTTGTTCGAATCGAGGTTAGATGGATGATGGTTGTGGAAGGTAGTGGTAGTAGTAGTATGCTGTGGCGGTGTTAATAGTAGCGAGTCTGGGAAGGGTGATACTGACATAAGCGTCTGCAGCTTGGCCGACTTTTCCTGCTCCTCCTGCTTCAGCTTCTCGTAGTCCGCCGTCATCTGCTGGTGGGCAAGCGTCAGCTTTTGGTTGGTGCTGAAATACAAAAGAAGGAAAAAAAGAATCATTAGCAATACGCACACACACACACCCACACACCCCCACAGGACAAAGCAGCTTCTCTTCCTCCACCCCCCCCTCCCCACCACTTACTCCTTCAGTTCGTTGATCAGCTCCTGCTTTTCGGAGATTTCGTCGCGCAGCGCCGACACCTGCTTGGTGTGGACGTCGCGCAGCTGGTCCATCTGGCTCTCGAACGCCACCTTCAGCTGGTCGGCCCGCTGCTTCTCCTCCGCGTTCACCGCCGACACCTGCTCGGCCGCCTTCAGCTTGGCGCACTCCTCCCGCAGCGCGTCGATGTTCTCCTCGAGCGTGCGCTTCTTGTTCTCCGCCTCGCGCATCGACTCCTGCAGCGACTTCATGCGCGCCTCGTGCTGCGAGATCAGCAGCCGGCACTCGCTCAGATCCTTCTCGTAGTCGCCCACCTTCCGGCAGGTGTCCTGCTGCAGCGTCTCGAGGTTGGCGCACCGGGCGGACAGGTTCTTCGCCTCCGACTTCATCTTGCTGATGTACAGCCGGGCGACGGTGAACTCCTCCTCGACCTTGCCCGCCGACGCCTCCACGTTCATCTTCATCTCGTTCTGGTCGGCGGCGAGCGCCTGCCCGACCTCGGACAGGTCGCGCAGCAGGTTGGTCAGCATCTCGTTGATGCGCTTCTTCTGATGGGACGACATGTCCTTCAGCTGCTGCAGCTCCGACTGGACGCTGTTCAGCGTGGTCTGCTTCTGCAGCAGCTCGTCGTTCACCATGTCGATCTCCTTGTTCTTCAGCTCGATCTCCTGCGACTTCTGGTCGTAGTTGACCGCGAGCTCCTCGAGCGCCTGCAGCACCTCCTTCACCTCCTCCTTCGCGTTCTCGTTCTCCTGCTGGATGCGCGTCATCTCCGACTGGAGGTTCTCGTAGTCGCGGCGCGTGTTCGCGATCAGCTCCTCCTGGTCGATGATCTGCTCCTTCAGCTTCTCCACGTACTGCGACTGCTGGTTGATCTCCTCGTCCTTCTCGTCCAGCTGCTGGTACAGGCGCTCCCGCTCGACCTCGAGCGTGTCGCGCTCGGCCGACAGGGGCAGGCCGCCGCCGCCCGGTGTCGCCGGCACCGGCAGATCGGCCGGCTGGGCAAGCAGCACCTCCACGTTCGGCGTGCTCGCCTCCATCGCGTCCTGCTGCAGGTCGAGCTGCTCCTCCACGTTGACCGTTTCGCCCGCCCGCCACCGGGCCAGCTCCGCCTCGAGCTTCTCGATCTTGCCCTTCAGCTTCGTGTTCTTCTCCTTCTCCCGCTCGTACCGCCGCTTCCACTCCTCCGCGGTCAGCTCCTCGTTCACGCACACCACGTTCTTCACCGTCTTGGCTCTGTGGTTGAGGGGAAAAAGAAAAAGAGAACAAAAAAGACCCATTTAAAGATGAATACTAAAGCGGCGCACGCACACCACATTACCTGCGGCCGAAGTCGAGCGTCGACTTCGTTTCCGACTCGTTGAAGCTGGCGGGCGAGCAGCAGATGACGATCGTGGTGCGCGCATTGCCACCGAGCGACTCCTGCAGGATGCGGGTCAGCTTCGAGTCGCGGTACGGGATGTGGGTCTTGTTGCCGTCCGCCAGCGCCGAGATGACGTTGCCGAGCGCGGACAGCGATTTGTTGATGTTCTTCGCCTCGTCCAGCACCGTGCCCTCCGCGCCCGTCTTCGACACCTTCTCCGAGCCGGCCAGATCGACCAGGTACAGCTTGCCGGACAGCTTCTTCTCGTTCTCCATGTTCTCCTGCTTGACGTTGATCAGAAAGACCGAGTGGGAGCGGGACGAGTGCTCGTTCATGTTCGTCACCGCGATGTGCCGGTTCGATTTGCCCTCCTCGATCACCTCGAACACCTCCTCCGGGCTCGAGACGAACCGCTCGGACGCGCCCTTCACGTACGGCACCCGGTTCTTGTCCTCGTGCACGCTCAGGTTGACCTTCGACACGTCCAGCAGGTCGCGGATCTTGTCCATGTAGATCTCGTAGTACGACACCTTGATGTGGAACTCGATGTTCATCTCCATCGTGTAGATGTGGTTGAAGATGTCGTTCACGATGCGCGGTATGATGCCCTGCTTGGCCGGGTCGCCGATCACGCCCTCCATCGTGTGCGTCTTGCCGGACGACGTTTGGCCGTAGGCGAAGATCGTGCCGTTGTAGCCGGCCAGCACGTCCGACACGATCGATTTCGCCGCCTCATTGTACACCTTCTCCTGTGTCGCGTTCGGCTTGAACACTTTGTCGAACAGGTACACCTTGCCCTGCGTGTGGGAGATAGAGAGAGAAAGTGGTTAGTGTCGTGACGTATCCAATTATCTGTAGAACGATGATTATTGATGTTAGAGCATCTTATCAAATGCACTAAAGCCCAACAACATTCCCCCCAAAAAAAAAAAACCCCTCGCAACGTGCCTCGACGTCCGGAAATGCTTTAGCCGGACGGCGATGATCATATATTGGAGCAATACTACTCCCCTCAGGGGGTTTGGGATGAGCAACACGAACGTCATACGCAATCGCTGTGTGAGACAAGACGCATCCGCGCGGATATGCTGCCGCGATTCGTCATGCCTTTTAAAATAAACACACTCGCGCCACAGCCCTGCCGAGGAGAGAGAGAGAGAGAGAGTAGGTTGGCAAAACAGATAGTGAAGAGGCAACGCAGCCGCCGAATCAGAGCACACAAACAATTCGCCCGAGACGATGAGGTTTATAATGGGCGAGAGAGATAGATAGAGAGAGCAAATAGAGTAATCCACATGATACCCGATGTGGCGGCGAAGATTGTTGGCGCAGATGAGCAAACATGCTACACACTCCATGCTAAAGTGAAGCGCAAATGTACGATTCACCAACCTTTGTAACCTTCTATCTAACTTGTCACTTTTGACTTTTGGCGAAGGGTGGGGGCAGGATCGGTACCAGTAGTAGAGGATTTGTGTGGAGAGAAATTTGAACCCATTTCGACTCTTCTTTCTCTGTCGGATGCGTGTGTGTGTGTGTTTTGTTCTTCTTCTTTTTTCCGTGGAAAGCGAACAACATGCAGGCTTCTTTTAGCATTCTAACAACGGCAGTGCTGATGATCTCATTGCAATCATACACGTACGCCACACGAGCACCGGTGCCGCGGGTGATGGTTGAGGTGTGCGCAGCTAATGACCGGTACATAAAATCGATATCACTCGGCCGCTCCGGGTGGAATTGCGGGAGCTTGGAGCAGTCGTTTTGTTAGCTACCAGGCCCCCTCCCGTATGCTGCGGCGTGCACTACACTGTAATGGTCTTTTTTATAGCATTAAGCTGCGTTACGGCTAATCTGACGCAAAGATCTCAAAAAAAGGGTACGACTACTGTGTGAATAGTTTGTATCATTCCGATGTTCTAGTGAGTAAGATGTCTTTTCAAAATGTAATTTTCAGCATAAAGCCAATCAAAAGAAATTTCAGTAAAATACATTCATAAGTGGTTGATAGAACTAATTTTTGAGGCCCAGCAACGGACCAGCATTTTCCAAGAAATTCCCAATTTTTGAAATAGAGATTCAAACCTTAAAAAACAGTCAATGCCCAAGCCATCCAGAGAATCTGATTATCAGACGTTTAGGCACCATTCCAGAGAAGCATTAGAAACATCTCATGTGACATTCTCAACCGTTGCATGTGATTTCAGTCTGCCAGACTTATTTCTGCCAAAATTTTGGGGAAGTTCTAGACAACTTGAAATTTAAAATAAAATCGAATACTTTCCACCTTTTAAGTTATTGAGCCAATTTGATTCTTATTATTAAATTCCAGCGTATCAGAAAAACCGCAGCATTGTTCCAGACCAACTTTGAAAGCCATAGTAGAGCCTACTCCTTCTCCCTAGTATCCCTAGTATCCCAATTTTTGGAAAAGATATTCAAACCTTCAAAAGAAACAATATCCAAACCATGCAGAGAATCTGGTTATCAGACGTTTGGGCACCATTCCAGAGAAGCATTAGAAACATCTCCTATGGTATTCTTAGCCCTTGCATGTGATTTCAGCTTGCTAGAATTATGGAAACAACATTTTGGAGAAGTTCTAGGCAACCTGAAATTAAAAAAAATCTAATTATTTCTGTCTTCTACATAATTGAGCTACTTGGATTCTTGCGATTAAATTCCAGCGCATGAGAAACACCGCAGCATTGTTCCACACCAACTTTAAAAGCCATTGTAGAGCCTACTCCTTCTCGGTTTCAATTCCAATGTACACCAACAGAGTCTCTGGGGTCCTTGGAGGATTTATACACATTAGAACGTCTGCTGGAATAGACTTTCCAATCCACTCCAAAGCCCATCCTGGTCCATTTCCAAGAGTATCTCAATTTTTGGAAAAGATATTCAAACCTTTAAAAAAAAAACAATATCCAAACCATCGACAGAATCTGATTATCAGAAGTTTAGGCACCATTCCAGAGAATCATTAGAAACATCTCCTATGGTATTCTTAGCCCTTGCATGTGATTTCAGCCTGCCAGAATTATGGAAACAACATTTTGGAGAAGTTCTAGGCAACTTGAAATTTTAAAAATCTAATTCTTTCTGTCTTCTAAGTTGTTGAGCTAATTTGATTATTATTATTAAATTCCAGCGTATCAGAAACACCGCAGCATTGTTCCACACCAACTTTGAAAGCCATTGTAGCGCCTACTTCTTCTCGGTTTCAATTCCAATGTACACCAGCAGAGAGTCTCTGCGGCCTTTGGAGCATTTCCACACATTAGAACGTCTGCTGGAATAGACATTCCAATCCACTCAGAGGCCCATCTTAATACACATGATCAGTACAGCAACTGTGTGTCTTAGTTGGCAGTGTGTGCCACGGTACCACACCAACAAGGCAATGGGGGGAAGGCCTTTTTATTTCATTTGTTGTGCAATGGGGGTTGCGTGCCCGTGAAGACAGGCTTGGCAGATTGGTGTTTTCTTCCCTTTCACACACAACCAAATTTCTAGAGCTTTCGTCTGCGCGCGCGTGTGTGTGCGAGGTTTTTTTTTCTTCTATTGCTTCTTCTCCTTAGTTGGTCAGACTTTCCATCGCGCAGTCCAGCTGACCCACTGAGGCGTGCAACCCTCTCCACGTGTATATGTGCCCGTTGCTATATGAGTTCGAGGTAAAGGCAGTGGTGTATGTATAAATTATATTATAATAAGCGTTAGCGAATATATAGCAAAAGAAGAAGAAAAAAGCACAACACACACACACACATATTTCCAGAGCACTAACCACGCCACGGTTCAGTGCGGTTTGCTTCCGGTGTGCACTGCTGCCCGAGCATTATGAGGAGCGGCAGAGGCAGCGAGCAATTTAACCAACGAAAGAAGAAGGGCACAGCAAAAGGGGGATGAAGATGAAGAAGAAGAAGAAAAAAAAACCCACCACGGGCGCAAGTCGGAAAGTTTCGAGCGCTTTTATTTATAGCTTTCCTTCTGCCCGCGCCAGTTGTCCAAAAGGCTGGCCTCTCCTCGGTCGGGGTCTAGGGACGGGATAGGGGGCAAAAAGCACACTCTTTCTTTACTTTTTGCAGCTCTCGGAGAAGAAGCTACGAAAAACTAACACAAAAAAAAAAACAATAATAAAATTCAGCACAAGATGACTCCCCGCGTACGTACGCCCCAAAGTGGCACAAGAAAGAGGATAAGAGGAATCGTTGCGAGATCATCACACATCCACCATTCCGCTGGTCGATCGGGGTGGGGGGGATGGACGATGATTCAGCACAACGCACACGCTGCTGGTGAGATGAAGTTGGGTACGTTTTTTGGTGAGTGGCATCGTTCTTTTTTTTGTCAACTCTGCTTCTCTTCCTTACTCTGTCTGCCAATCGTTCACCTTCTTTGCCTCCACCACGTGGGGTGTCTCTTAATTTTGTTGGTAGGCTGCTAACCATAATTTGAATTTAACTAAAAACACATGACGCCGTCAGCGGCTGGTATTGGAAGCGCTCATTCCCAACGATTCTAGTCCCGAAACACGCGTGAAACGCCGAACCTGACGTCACTCATTACCTTCTTCTGGCTGATGCGCTGATAAACGAGGTGTCAAGGAACGGCCAGTCAGTACCGCACGGGATCGGGAGGGTTGTTGTGCCTTGTCTTGTGCTGCACACCGCTCCAAAAACTCCACCAAATGTGGGCATCCTGTACACTGGGGAACCAACGCTGGCAACGGCAAACGTGCCGCAATACACCACCACCTTACAGTGTCCCACTCTACACATAGCACAGCATATATGGTGGTGTAGGCAAGAGGGAGCGGCGAGTGGGAAGCGAGAAGAAAGGCTATGTGCCGTGTCGTGCTGCAGGCGTACAACGGTACCAGCAACAGCAAGCCGAGCTTTCGCACATGATGATGACGAAGATGGTGGCCGCATGCTGCCGGCCATTAAATGCACGCCAACGCATGACCGCTAGGGCCAGGAACCAGCAAGAACAACAACAAAAAGGAGACACACACACACACAAAAACACTATTAGAAGGCGACGGGGGTTTGCTGTGCGCCAATGGGGTAATTGTTTACTCTGGTGACTCATTCGCAAGCGCGCGCGCTGTGTGTTTGTGTGTGTGGGAAGGGTGTGGTAAATGAGAGCAAAAAACATTAAATCAACACATACACCCACACACACCCACACACACACACACCCAAGCAAACACGCATGTTTCGGTTTTGATGAAACGTAGGTTAAAATCTGCGATGCGTTGCGCCGGAATTTAATTAATAATGATTTAAAAAAAAAAACGCATCTTTATACGCAATCGAACCTATACGCCTTTATGCGCGCTCGCTCACGATACGCCGCCGTAGTCGAAGTGGTAGCGGCACGCGCTGCACTTTGTGGTGATGCAAGCAGCGACACGAGTTAGAATCTCGCTTTGAGTTTAAAGGCAATGTTCATGCAGTTTGATTTCGAAAAGCTTTTTCCATCATACTTATCGATTATTTAAAAGCGAGTGAATAAAAAAATAAGATCAATCGGGTCCCCGGATCTCTCTCTCTCTCTCTCTCTTCACAGCCGTGTGTGTATATGTGTGTGGGGGTTGAAAAAACACGTAATATATAACAAATGCACACCCAAAACTGATGAAACCCCTTAATACTACTACAATCAATAGAGAGGTAAGGAAAATCCAGGGCAAAAAAGGTGTGTTTTTTGTGTGTCTCGTGAAGCGAACAAAACGGAGTACCATCAGCAGCAGTAGGAGTAGCAACATGGGGCAGCAGCAAGCTGAGCAGGGCGCAATTATTATTATTGGGTTCGGTTCCACACGGTTGAATGGTGGTACTCTCGGTTGAATGGTGGGCAGGGCGGGGGCGTGTGCTGCTGTGTTGTTGTGGTTGATTGCGGCCGCGGGAGGATGGAGAAAGAGCACACCTGCACAACACTGCCTGCTGCAGCCGAAGAAAATGGGGAGGAGAAAATTGATTTTCCCCTCTCCGGGATTGATTGTTGAAGCTTTGCCTTGTGTCTCGTTTGCTTGCTTGCCTTGCGCTGCCACTACTAAGCCAAATAATAATAATAAAAAATTAAAAAAAAATAATCTAAGCAAAACATGGTTTGTCCTTGATTTCCAATGGTTGTCCCTTTTTTTGCAATATTTTGCACGAATTGTAGCAATATTTCGATGTCTAATATCTCTTCCAAACCAAAACCCAAAGTCTATTCAAAACCAAAAACAAAACAACAAAATAAAAAAACAACTGCATCCCGTGTCCCCATGCGCATGTGTACCAAATAGGGCCAAAACTTGCAATAGCTTGCTTGGCCAAATTTTCAAGGTCGCGAACGTTTTTTTTTGTTTGCTAAACTCCCTCCGAGCATTTAAGGCATGCAGGAACGTTGGAATGGCCGGAGACATGATGACTCTACCAGCAAACAGAAATCGAGAAATCTCATTGCAAAAGCCATTCTGGGAAATTACCTAATGCACCGCAAAGGTGGCAACTCGGAAAAGCTTTCCATTCGAACCCTCACAAAAAAAGAAAAAAACACAGAAAGCAATGGCAATGACTGTCGTTGAGGCCTGCGCGTACTGCACAAACATTCTGTTGCATGGGGGGGGGGGGGTTCTTTTTTCTCCAAAAACCCAAATGAAAGAGAGAGAGCGAGATGATATAGCTGAGCGAAAAAACAATGGAAAAATCAAACATAGAAAGCTTCGGGCAGGAGGAAAAAAGGCAAAAAACATGTTATTACAGCTGATTTTTCCACTTTTTAGGACACACATTTTATTTCCGTTTGGCTCGTACGTTCCGCCATTTTGAGGTGGGCTTTGTTTTGGCTGCCCTTTCGGGCGGCCGGGGCTGCTTTGCACATTTCGCTTCACTTGTAAAGCTTTTCCCGTACCACTCAGCGTGGCCTTAACATCCCTGAAGGAAAAGCTTTCCCCGTTCTTGCCGTTGCGTAATACGAAAACAAGTGACAAAGACACACACACAGAGGCACACACAACCTTCCCAAATTTCCCTCCCGAAGGTCAGCCCCCTTTTTCACCTTCCCCGCCTTTCCCCTACTTACCCCGATCGAGAGACAGTTTTCCTCCGGCCCGGACGGGAACTTGACGACGAACTTGGAGCCCGCGAGCTCCTCGCTGTCGTTGAGCGGGCGGAAGCGGCACACCACCTTGATGCTGTCCTCCGCCGGTATCTCCCGCACGCCCGACATCCTGGCTGCTTTGCTGTCTACACGCGGCTGTGTGTACGCTACTGGAAAGGGTAGAAGGGGCGGGGAGTGTGTGTTGGCCGCTTAACAGTGTTGTTGCCCCCGTTCGCTCGCGATGGGCGCGGTGGTCGTTGCTGTGGTGCGGGGCTGCGTCTCCTCAACGCGCACATACACACAGAGGTTCGCACGCGCGCACACACACACACACAGTGCGCGGCTATATTTAGGACACTTTACACACACACACACACACGTGCACAGACGATTTCCTTTCACTGTTGTTGTTGTTGTTGTTGGGGGGCTTTTCCCGAGAGCTTTTCGCAAGAATCGTCCGCAGCGGCGGAAAACCCGCACACACTCACCATACAAAAAACATACACACCCAAACACACTGCTTCTTCTTCTTCTTCTTGCTGCAATCACTTCTTTTGAACCGTTTTTTTTCACTCTTCAAATTTTTCTTCTAATGGCGCTTCCAACTTCAATTGTTTGTGTGGCACACACACACACGCACGGTTTGCTTTAATCTTTTTTTGCCCGGAAAATGTCTCTGGGCTTCCGTCCACCTGCTGTGCACCTGTATGGGGCGGTGGAAGGGATCGAAACGGGTGTGAGGAATGAAACAAACAACACACACACAAACCACCCGTGCGGTCCGTGCTGGTTTCGTGTGAACCGAACCACACTACATAGCGAACTGGAGGGACAAGCTGCTGCCGTTGCTGGCGGCTGCTGGCTCGTGAAAACCGACGACGACGACGACGATGACGACGGCGCAACGGAAACCCGAGAAACTCCGCCGACAGCCGAGAAAGCAGCAAGAACACACACACACACAGACACAAACGTGTGCGTGCGTGTGTGTGTGTGTGTGTGGTAAGCACGAGGAGAGGAAAAATAAAAGCGCCGGAGAGCGCGCGCGATCGGTACGAGGGAAAATCGATTGCCATTTTCTGTTCGGTGTTTTTGGTGTGTCATGCGATGAGTGGAAAATGGTTGCTCTAAAGGATCCAAGTCGTGTGGAGTTCGTAAAAATGGTAACATTTCGATTTATCGCAGTTCGTTTGAATGGGTGCATGGGTGGCTTTTCTCGTAGACAGTGGTACCCGCGCGAGGGAAGTCTAAGCACCCCAAAGCTTGTTCTAATTGGAAAAAGGAACACGCGTTGGTTGTAATTATGAGTTTCTCAAATGCGTTTCAGCGATGCTCGGGTTGAATTGTACGCTGTAATGTGCGCTGAATTGACATTCTACCGCAAACAATTGGGTCTGCGATGACATGTAAAACTATCCTGAAACAGCTTCAGTCATGGGGAAAAAAACTCAGATAAGGATTCAAATAGTAATGCATCCTTGAAGCAAATGTTCGGGGTCCAAATGTACTTGCTGCTTGTAAGAGACACTTTCCAGCTTGAATGCAACATCACGTTAAGGGCAGAAAACAAACACTCCCAAAACAGGTGACTGACCTTCAATTATTGGAGAAGGAAAAGGAAGGAAAAAGGAGGAAACAAAAATCTTTTTGACATCCCACAAAAGGAACTTTCCCAAAAGCTTCTCTCTCTCTCTCTCTCTCTCTCTCTTTCTCTTTTTTCTCTTTTTCTGTCTCTTGTTCTGTCTGTCTGTTTCTTTTTCTTTTTCTGTCTCTCTTTATTTTTCTTTTTCTCTTTCTTATTCTTTCTCTCTTCTTTTTCTTTTTCTTTTTCTTTTTCTTTTTCTTTTTCTTTTTCTTTCGCTATTCTTTTTCTTTCTCTTTTTCTTTTTCTTTCGCTATTCTTTTTCTTTCTCTTTTTCTTTTTCTTTCGCTATTCTTTTTCTTTAACTCTCTATTTCTTTCAATCATTCTATCTCTCGTTTTTTATCTTTATCTTTTTCTCCTTTTTTCTCTTCCTGTTGTCTCTTTCTCTTTCTCTTCCTTGCTTTTTTCTTTTCTCTTTTCTCTTTCTTTCTCTTTGTCTTTCTCTTTTCTCTTTCTTTCTCTTTGTCTTTCTCTTTTTCTCGTTTTTCTTCATCTTTATCTTTTTCTCTTTTTTCTCTTCCTGTTGTCTCTTTCTTCCTCCTTCTCTTCCTCGCTTTTTTCCTTTCTCTTTTCTCTTCTCTCTTTCTTTCTTTTTGTCTTTCTCTCTTTATCTTCTTCTCTTTTTCTCTTTTTACTCTTTCTATTTTTCTCTCTCTATCTCTCTTTATCTTCTCTCTCTCTCTCACTCTCTTTATCTTATTCTCCCCCCTTCTATGTCTCTCTCTATATATATCTCTCTATCTCTCTATCTCTCACTCTCCCGTTTGCTGTTCCGATGGAAATTCATTCATCCCGCTTTTCAACCGGAAGCGACTCCGGCTGGTGAGCATGAGAGTTTTAAGAAAATGGTTCTCAGAAAGGGAAGAGAGGAGGAGGACGACGACGACAATAATACTTCGGCCCCCGAAGTGCTGCCACACGGCATCGATTTCCAGAGCTCGTAGCAAGCGAGCGGGTGTGGAAAACCGTACAATGCACCACCTCGCGCTGCACATTGATTTTCCACCGCCTCCTGGTGCAGGTGGTTCGTTGCGTGTCAGCGCTGTATTGCCCAAACCCATTTTCACCATCCCTGGTTGTGTGTGTGTGTGTGTATTGGAAAAGGAGACGCCTGCCTGCCGCTATTGCGCTCTATTTTACGTCTTTTGCACCATTTTCCTTGGGTCTTTGGCTTTTTTGCTGAATTGTAGTAGAGCCACCCAACGGTCCGGAACGGGCGGTTACAATCGCGCACACATACACAGCATGGTCAGCATGAAGCAGGGGCTGACGTGGATTAGCGGTGTTTTTTTCCGGTGAATCAAAATTCTCTTCAATTATCTTTTAACTCGCCTTTTTGCGTTTCTCTCTCTCTCTCTCTCTCTCTCTCTTTGAGCACTACGAACGTTGCTCAACCGTTACTACACACGGAGGAGGCACGCACGTCAAGTTTTCCAACACCGACTCCAACTCATCCCTCAACAGGAGGGTGGGGTACAGCGAAAGTCTACAACATAAAACAATAATGTCACTGGAAAAGAAAGCATTTTATCCGAATAATATGGACAAAAATAAAACATCTTACACGAGAGAAGGGAAGGGGGTCAAATAATAACGGTTTTTTGTTTCATTTAATAGCAAAAAACAGCTAAACCTAATTATCAAATGTAATTGCAAGTGCTTCTCTCTGTTTCTATCTCATTTTCTCTGTATCTTTGAATCAGTTTTCCCCTCCTTGTGTGTCTGTAGTGTATGGACATTCCAGAGAAAATCTTTTCACACACACACACACACGCGCGCAAGATGGCCAAGAAGGGAAAGAGGGAGACACAGAGGTAGAGGATGCCGGAAAAGCCCACGACAGGACGTGTCCGTGATGGTAAAGTCGTTCAGGAGAAGAAGAAAAAAAACTCCCCACCGTGCTTGTAGAGGCGAAAAAGCGAGAAGGGATGGGAACGAAAAAAAAGTTAAAAAGAAAAAAAATAACACGCGCACACACACCACGTGCGATTTGCATTGCATTAGGAAAATTGCACCATGGGGTGGGGGTGGTCACAATCGATCGGTAGGAAAAATCGAACCACTCACGGCGGCGAGAAAAGAAAATGTCCTCAACCGCACACACAAACACACACATAGGTAGGGAAAATTGTTTGCTGGTGTAAACACGGGCTCGGACATCTTCACACGCACACATTTACGCTGTCGGGCACATCGACAAATACACACACATACACACGCAGACACGGACCACAGAAACACCGACCAAGGTGTGAACACGGTGTGCTGATGAGGAACGCGCACGGAAGATGCGCAACGGGTGCGCAAGGCAAATGAGGGGGGGTTGGCGAACGACTCCGGACACCGGCTGCGCGGAGGAAAAGCTCTGCAGGCCGCTTTTTTGTTCTCACCACTTTGCAGAAGAGGAAAACTAAAAACAAAACCACCGGCGACTCGATTGCATCAAAAACGGCAGCAACAGCAGCATAACATGGCTTCTAACAATGGCCTCTCTTTCTCTCTTTCTCTCTCTCTCTCTCTTTCGCTTCCGCTCTCGATCTAGGCGAAGCACGGGAAATGGCGAAAAAAGCGCTGACTGACGGTTTTTTCTTTTCTTTTTTACGCTTTTCCTGCCTTTTCCTCTCTTCGCCGCACGTCACTCTTCCCTCAGCCGGCGATGTAACGAAGCAGGCATTGCGGGACGGGAGATAAGGAGAGCCGGGGGGGAACTAACACAACACGCACGCACGCACATAGAGATTTGATAGTTTTTTCCACACAACGCGCTGAAAAGAAGTTGTGGTCCGAATTTGTTTCGGGAAAAGCTCCGAAATTTGCCACTGGGGGAAAGAAAACACACACACGAGCCGCCGCCTCACACACACACACACGCACACACATACACAGTTCGCCTCTGTTTCCGCTGCCTCCGGCTGCTTTGTCACACACACCCACACAATGGCGCTATCCGTTGCGGGACAGTGTGTGGCACCGTTACCGGGGAGGGTGTGAGGAGAGTTTTTCTCTTGTTCGATATTTTGTCTCCACTTTTTTTGAACAACCACATCAGAAGGGCTGCGATGGGACAGCTTACCACGGACGACGGTTTTTCGCACGGCAAACCACGGCTTTCTGACGGCGTGGAGTGGTGGGGTGGGGGGGG
>SIXB01002915.1:0-5000 GCA_007018985.1 Anopheles bwambae
TCTCTCTCTCTCTCTCTCTCTTCAATCTTTCTATTCTTTCTCTTCGTTTGGCGTACGCAAAAGTATAAGGCAAAAGGAGACAGGAAAGAGGGAAGGGAACCATATGGAGTCAAGTGCTGTAATCGAGCACTTTGTTTACATTTCTTTGCTGCGCTACACGTGCTGCGTGAATTTCGCCGGTGATCTGCTTCTGTGTTTAATACGTTTGCTACAGAAGGAAGAAACTGGACAAACTAGCCATCATGGAGGAGAAATGTCGATTGTGTCTGAAAGAAGTGAAGCAAAAATGTATCACAGTTCTACCGCAAGACGAATTTCGCGAGATGATGGATGCCGTTTTCTGTTTCCCAGTAAGTTGCATCGTCCACTCTTGGCATGTGTGATGGCTAATGCTTGTTTTAATTACAGATAGTCTACAAAGAAGAGCTACCAAAGTATGTCTGCACCGAATGTTCCATCACGGTACGTAAGTTCTACAACTACACCCTGAAAGTGCAGAAAACTCAATCTTACCTCGAACGGGAATGGGAATGCAACGTTGCATCAAAATCATCAATTACAATCACGAAACTCGAACCGATAGGCAATTGTGATGAGGAGAATGATTGCAACGATGCTGATATGGAAGAATATCTCGATGAGGAGAGCAGTACGGATGAATCCTGGAAGCTTTCATCCAGCTGCACCACTGATGATCCACCGTACGTCGACGATTCAAGGGTACAGCTCCCCGCACAACATATTAAAAACATAGAGAGTAAAAACACGCCAGAAGAAAGCGATACGACAACAAACTTTTTTACGAAACGCTTGCGATCGCGTGACATCAAATGTGCCACGGATTCGCCATCCCTCAGCCGTCCCGATCTGCCGTACATCTGCGTGGAGTGCGATCTGAAACTTGCCACCAAAGCACAGCTCACCAAACACCGGCGTGTGCATCAGAAGAAAGAGTGTCCGGTGTGTAGTCGGCTGTTGCGGGTAGATAAAATAAAGGACCACTGTGCAAGGATGCATCCACACTACAAGCTGTTGGTAGCGAGTAGAGAGATTCGGTGCGACAATTGTCTGGAACTGTTCGATACCGAAGCACAGCTGCACGATCATCTCAACCACGATCGGATGCAGCGCCTAGCTTTGCCCGATGCCCGGCAAAACGAGATGGAAGATTCGGATGAGGCTGGCCGCACCGCCAAAGTTAAAACGAAACATATCTTCCACTGCCCCAAGCGGTACAAGTGCCGTAATTGTGAGGAAAAATTCTTGGATAAGGTACAGCTAGCGAAGCATCAGCGGCTTCACCGGACGGTTGATTGTCCAATATGTGGCAAAACCTGTCGCACAGACCGTATCAAGCCGCATATAGCAAAGCATCGTCCAAACAGCGATGGACCAAACAAGAAGCTGTACCATTGCACGGAGTGTAAGAAAATGTTTGCAAACGAGCTACAGCTAACGCTGCATTACAGGAGAATGCACAAGCAGCTGATTTGCCCGGTTTGTAAGGTAAGGGCCAGTTTCGCGCACGTTGAAAACCATTTGAAATTGCTGAAAGTAGAAGAATGTTCGGATGATTCTAACGATTTCCCAAACAACCTTTCGGAAGTGGATGTAACGATAACGGAAAATTAGCACCAACCGGTGCCGGATGACATGCTTAAAACAACTATATCATCGTTTTATTTGCTTCCAAAGGCAACGGTGCATTCACCACAGTCTCCAAGAACTTTGTAACGAATCAATCCGGTGCATTGTATATATGGAACCGTAGGAAGAAATCACTACATAGTAGAAAGTTTTACCACACATGTGTTTCATTTTGCTCATATTCCGAATGATCGCGAATTTCAAGAATATTAAATCAGAACTGTATCCTATGAAATCTAGCCACGATACAATCGATATTGTACATGTTTTATTAGTTGTATCCTTTTTCACAACACTTTATTTTGTTATGGGCATAATTGTCACTCTACCTATAGGCTACATAATTTTTAAAGAAAATCACACTAAATTTGTGTGCTATTCAGCCACACCGAATAAGTTAAATGTCCCAGCAATTGTTGAATGGGCAAATTCTTTAAGGTGCAATGTGTTGTAAGAAACGTTAAGGAACTTTTGCCTTTTTTGCTGAAATAACCATGAATACATCATTTTCTGAACAAATCAATTTTAGAACGATTTTTATCTCGTTTAAGCAAAGTGAATGCACCTATGCAAGGGTAAAATGCACCATAGCAACGGGTCAAAATGCACTAATACCACGAGGAAAACGAATCAATGCCTACTATAACAAAACTCATCTTAGTTTGTCTTCTAACTGGTGCACTTTGCCTCGATCCTGCTGGATGCATTTTGCCCCAGTGTCCCATAGTTTAGAACATTTTTGATTTCGCGTTTCCGTACATGTAGAGCTGCATAGCTGTAACTACTTTTTTCGCCACTAAAATGCGTTTTTCATAAGAAATCAAGAAAAACGCGTACATTTTGCCCCAAAGGTTTGAACCTGTATTTGTGCACTAAAAGATACTCGCTTCAAACTCACCCATTGATTGGTTCGAACATATTAACAAGGAAGCTTAAACGTCTTTGTCCAAGGAACATGTTTTGACTACATTTATCAAGATCGATTCTTCCATCGATAAAAGGAAATGAAAACCAATTCATCATAACTGTTGCATTATAGAAACAGTGGGGAAAACGGGGACCGATGAGCATACAGAAAATTAATGATCTCGAATGATGCATTGAGACCGGTTTCTAGTTCAAGGATTTTTGCTGGATGCTGCAATTATTGCCGTTTTGCATAGTTTGCTTTCTTTGTCCTTAAAGGAAAAAGAATTCAATAGTATAAATTCCCCCAAGCTGTAGAGAAATAGGATTGTCCTTTGTTTTCTTCCATAAAGAAACGGGAATAACATATGCAGAACAAATTAAGCCGTTATTGACCCCCTCCCATTTATTTAAGGTTTTATGGATTAAGCATTTATGATCTACAATCTGCTCCCAACCGTACTGCTGATGCCGTAAAGCTGTAAACGAAATGGTTAAAGAACGGATCACTCTTCAGTGGAACGGTTTTTCACACACATTTGCAACTAAATTATCGCCCGATAAGCCACAACTTCCATAACGGGTAAATATCAACCACCTTGTGACTTTGAGTACTTGTTGCTCCCTACCCCTTAGCAATTCGTTGGCGAATTCAACCAACCTGTCGCGACAAAATCCCTCCAAACTGCGATACGGGGTGACATTTTACATCTCTAGAAATGGTATGCATTTTGGAGGAAGGGGGGGGGGGGGGGGGAAGGATTAGGTGCGCACGGTCGACGCCCGAACCGATCCGAACCGAAAAAAGGGGGAAGTGATTGTTGTCCGGCCAAACGGGCAGGAACCAGGCGCGTGATGCGCGTTGAACGTGGTACTTGTTCTTTTATCGCCCCGCTAAATAGAGTAGACGCGTTCCTTGCGCACGCGAAATGTTTGACAATTTCAAGGTAATTGTTAATACTTTTGTTTATGAGCTTTTTTTCTTAATTCCCCGGAGACCCTGAGTTTCATGCATTATAGCAGCGCTTAAATAATGAAGGGCTTCATGGTGAGTTTTAATATGCTCGTAAAACGAGTTAAAATCCCCTGCTTTAAAGGAAAGGTTAACAGGATCGAATCAAATTAAATCTTTCAAACCAATAATTTTATTTAGCTAACATCGATCACCACATTGATCGGTCGATATGCACTGCATGGGATAGAATTTCATGATTTATTGTGACTCATGGTTTTATATTCCTCTCAAGCGTTTATCGATAGTGAAAGATCACCAACGTTAACGTTACGATCGAGCGGTCAATACACTCCCTGCCGGTGCTCAGTGACATATAAATTAATTAAGACGAACCGATTGGATGGAATGTTTCTTCTACAACGATCTTTCTGCACGATCAGCGTAATTTAATACGTTTCGTTTTGCGATGTAAAGAATTATCGCTGCTAGTAAAGGAGAGCAGCCAGGAATGGTAGAGCATTGGAAAACCACAAACTTTTAAATATGTCCATCTCTAGTCAGGTTTGTTCTTGTTGCTTGCTTGCTCCTTTTGTGACCTTGGGATGTGGAGAGAATGCTGAACCTCCTGGATTAGTGGTACAAGCAGGAGGAAAAGAAAGAAGTGAAAATACAAATTTTAGTTCAAATCTGTTGCCGGCCAAATTAGCGCCACTAGTGAAACGTGACGACTGCTCATGTTCGTGTCAATTAGGCATCACTTACGCTAATTAAATTTTCAGAAATTCACTTTACATCGAGCGGACAATAAAGAACAATAATAAAAACAACTCCCAGCAAAGCTTCCTTCATATTTCGCTTTAAAATACATTAAGACGCTTTGTAAATCAAAAGACTTCAACGCTTGTAATGAAGCGAACCTTATGAACGCAGGCTGGCCGTGTTTTTTTCATCCAAAGCGACAGCAATTTCTTATTTGTGTTGGATAAATTATTAACGTACATGCAATTATAGTGTACGAGCGGAACGTGGCTCACACTGGCATGTATGAAATATTTGCGCCATTCATGCAACCACCGCGGTTTCATCACACATGCACACTGCCCGCTGCCCGAGCCCGAACTATTTTTCTGTTGGAAATATTACACCATTTGTACATATCCAATGGTCATCGGGAATCGTGCGTATAGCCTCTTTAGCTGGGTTGTCTTTTGACGATCGTTTTCTGTGCGTTACACCAGCAGCACCAGAAGAATATCCGCCCCGTGCTTTAAGAAGAACTATCCCGAAGGGCTTTAATTAATTGTCACGCTTTCGCACTTCCTCTCCGTTCCTTGAGAGGTGCGTCGTCGAGTTAACCCTTACATTCACAAGATTGGGCACTTTTAATGCCGAGATTATATTTACAACCTTATTTAGATGGATAAGAAGAGTAGTACATGGTCCATCAAGCATCCGTTTGAATGGCTGATTGAATGCTACCAATAAAAACATG
>SIXB01002915.1:10000-25285 GCA_007018985.1 Anopheles bwambae
ATCGCGTCCGAAAGCTTCCCACCCGCCGGTATGTCCTCCATCATGCGCACAATGTGCCACGGTTCGCTGTGCGTACGGTTCGCGATCGACAGGTCGAGCACAAACGATTCCAGCTTCGGCTGCAGACAAGCGGAGGCTTGCGCACGGCTCTGCAGATGGCGCAGATCGCACTGGTAAAGATATTCGCCCTCCGAACCGATCAGTATTGCTTTCGGGATCGCGTGCGACACGGCAAACGAGCGCACGTTCGAGATGCCGCGGATGTGCACGACCTCACCCGTATCCATGTGGTAGGAGTACAGCCCCGTATCACAACCTGCAAGATAAGATGCAGAATCGGTTTAGAAAACAGTTTTGTTGTTAAAAGACATTCGTTTCTCTTACCTAAAAGTACGACCGATTCGCTCACTTCGTAGATATCGTTCACGTACAGCTTCGGTTCGAGCCGTTTCGTTTTGAACAACAAATCTCCCACGTACCGATCCTCCTCCGCCTTCTCCTCCGCACTGGTCATCGAAAATGCTGGGCTCCTGCGTTCTCCTGCTCCTCCTCCTTGGGTCGGCCCCACCGATTCAGCGTCCGTCTCTTCATCATCCCCAAGACCGAGCTCTTCGGCAAAATCGTCCAACGATTCGTTCGTTTTACCATCATCGCCGCACCCGCTGACTCCGCTTCGACGCGTCGGCTCACCACAACCACCCGTCACCGACGAGCGACACTTCTGGTGCGCGGCAATACTGCACTCCGAACACTTCCAGTACGGATGGCCGGCCAGCACAAGACGATCGCAGCCCGCGCACAGTATGGTCGGATGTTTGGAGGCGGAGGACGAGCTTACGATCGTCATGTCAAAGGTATGCGCTTTCCCAGCAGCACCGGTAGAGTTCCGTTTGCCCGCTGCCGAAGTCGTACGTCGACGTGCTCCGTGCTGTTCGGCCACCTGCGTTCGCTTCTCCCTGAGATCCTCGGTTGCCGCCGATAGCGTCGCCATCTCCTTCGCCAGTCGGCGCCCTTCCTTGCTAACGTTTCGCTCTGTCTCGACGTTTGCATCGTCCTTGCGTTGCTTTTTCTGCATCGTGTTGCCCTTTTCCGCCACGATCAGATCCGTCTTGGCGCGCAGCAGCTGTTCCTTTAGCTGGCTGGTGCGTGCACGCTCCTTCTGCAGCTCGTCCTGCAGCTTCTTGTAGCTGGTGGTCGATTCTACTGGTACACCGCCGGCGGCACCAACATTTGGCACCACATTTTCCTTCCTGTCCTGGCAGGACGCCGAGGAGGAGGAGGAGGTGCCAAAGATCAGGCCGGCCAACGTTTTCTTCTTCCGGTGCGCGTTGCACTCCTCCACCTTCGCCTGCAGGTAGTCGATCAGCTTCTTGTGCTGGGCGAGCGTCGCCTCGCTCTTGATGTCCCGCTCGGTGTAGAACGTTTTCTGCTCCTGCAGCACCCGCTTCACGTGCTCCAGCTCGGCCGTCAGCTGTTCGATCACGTTCTGCTGCTCGCGCATCTCGTTGCCCTGCTTGGTGATGTGTTCCTTCGCCAGGAACAGGTCCGTCAGTATGCGTGCGTTCTCCTCCTTCAGAATGTAATGCTCCTGCTCGTAGTTGGCGACCACCTTTTGCAGGTTCTCCGCATCGTGATTCAGCAGCTCGATGCGCTCCTGCACCTCGTACAGGTGGCTCGTCTTCTCGATCAGCTCCTGCTGCTGCTCCACCATCTGCCGCTGCAGCTCCTCGAACTTCTTGCGCAGCTCTTCGTACTCGGCCAGCAGATGGTTCGTCTTCGATTCGCTCAGCGTTTTGCCGGACCGTTCCGCCTGCAGCTCCTGCCTAACGCGCTCGATGTCGTGATCCTTCTCGCTGAGCCGCCTGCGCAGCGTCTCCATTTGCTCGCCGCACTCCCGGTTGCGCTTCGACTCCTTCTCCAGCAGCATCTCCATTTCGGTCAGCTGCGTCTCCGTGATGCTGCACGCACCCTTCAGCATGTTAAAGTTCTTCGTAACCGCGGCCAACCGCTGTTCGAGACCCTCGCTCGTTTCCGTCGCATCCGCCAGCTCGTCCTGTGCTTCGCGCAGCTCCTTGGCGTAGCGCCCGTTCTCCACCGTCAGTAGTTTGACGCGATCGTTCAGCTGCTGCTGCTTCTGCTGGCTTTCCTTTAGCTTTTCCTCGAGCATTTGCGCCCTGGCCAGACACTCGATCAGCTCCGTCTTCTCCGCCAGCCGGTCCTTTTCCGAGCTGCTCCACAGATCGCGCTCCTTCCTGAGCTCATCCTTCAGCGCCGACAGGTCAGCGCGCAGATCCTCGATCTGTTTGTCTCTGTTGGCGATCGTTTCCTGCTGCTGCTTCATCTTAAACTCCAGCTCTTCCTTCTCGTGGCGTACGCGCGTCACCCGATCGTCCGACTGTTCGATGCGCCGGGTCAGGATGCTCTTCTCGCCCCGCAGCGCGTCCAGCTCCTTCTCCAGCTTCCACAGCGAAAGGTTGGCGGTGCGCGCCGACTGCTTGTCCAGTATGGCCTGCTCGCGGATGGCCGACAGCTTATCTTCCAAGCATTCCTTCTGCTTCTCGAGCAGCGTCTCAGCGCCGGACAATCCTGTTCCACTTGCCTTCAGCTGCGCTATTACCTTCTCCAGCCGGTCGACCACCTCCTCTAGATTTTCGGCCCGTTTGCGCTGCTCATTTTCACCTTCTCTGTACGGAGTGAACGGGACGAGGCGAAGCAGATGTGGAAAAAATGGGGAAAAGAAGAAAAAAGAAAACAATCCAGACGATATTCCGATTATTAGCAGGCGAGCAAGCGGTGTGTGAGAATAAATGTTATGTGTGACCCCTTGCTTTCAGAACAGTAGTCATAACGGGTTTCATCCTACAGTTGGCAAAGCACGTGTAGAGAAGAGCGCAATTTGCATACCTACATGAGCACGCAAATACACATACACACACGCGCGCATATACAAAGATGGCGCAAACGACGGGATCAACAAGGTAGAGAGAATGGATGGCTGAGATTTCTATACATGGTTATTGCTTGTTTCAATTCCATATCTTCCCAATCGGCACAATAATACGCAGCAACAGATTAACCATAATTATCGATTCTACCCAAGCAGATGTGTTGATTGCGAGATGATGATACCGACAAGACAAGCATAGTAAAATTGGATTTGTTTTAAGACAACAATGAAATTCACAAAAAAAGCTACAAAATATGGCAAAAGCTAGAATACCTTAATATCATATTCCCTGTGCTATTATTTCAGTAAAACAGAGTAAAAAAAATTCACTTATTTCAAACAAATCTTCTTGGCACACGCAATACGACATTTGCGGGAAGCAACCAAAGAAACCTACTAAGATCTTTTCCATCACTCCTCATGGTATGCTGTAATTGGATGCCAACAACACTCCCCTACTTATGTGCTTTTTAAATTCATTTTAGGGACATTGCAAGTAATAAATAGAGTTCAAAACAAATTTTATTCATTTCATCCCTTGTACTACAAAATTTTGCACACAAAATAATCCATATCACAGTTCACTTTTATAATAATAAAAAATAATAACAGCAAAACTATAGATGGCATCTTTTAAATCCATAAGAAAGTTGCCCCTGCTCACTAGACATGGGCTTGAGTAACACCATTGTTCAAACGGTACAACGGAACCTCAAAGTACTTTGCTCTACGGGGAGATAAGAAACAAAACAAACAAACAAACAATTACCCACTAAACTTTACTACTTTGCAACTATGTAAAAAGGCAACTAGAATGTAGCTAGAAGACATTTTAACTACTATCAAACTTTGTTGTCATAAAATAAAATCAAACTCAACTTACCTCGCTCTGATCAGATCGTTGCGCAGCTGCGCTTCCACGCTCGGCCCCGAAATGATGGTCGTCATGTCGTGCAGGCTAGAGTTGGCACTGCGGAACTCCTGCTCGTACACCAGCGAGCTGCGGCGGCTGCTGTCCACGCTGCTGATCACCGACACCGACGTGATCTTCTCCTCCTGCAGCTTGCTGATCTCGCTGCGCAGATGGTCGTTCTTCTTCTGCATCTCTTCGCTCATCTTTTCCGAGAACTGTTTCGCCTCGCGCAGCATGTTGTTTTCCTCCAGCTGCATCGTCATCCGGCGCTTGATGTTATCCACCAGCTTCTGTTCCCGCTCCGCCACAAACTTCACGTTCGACTCTTCCTCCTGCAGCCGGTCGCGCAGCTCGCGCACCTCCGCCTCCAGCCCGGCCCGCTGTTCCTTCTCCGCCTTCCATTTCGTCTTCAGCTCCGCTATCTTGGCGTCGTACGTTGCCATCAGCTCCTGCTGGCTGCGGTCGA
This sequence comes from Anopheles bwambae, assembly GCA_007018985.1. Taxonomy (NCBI): domain Eukaryota; kingdom Metazoa; phylum Arthropoda; class Insecta; order Diptera; family Culicidae; genus Anopheles; species Anopheles bwambae. The sequence goes on from SIXB01002915.1 coordinate 14,327, forward strand.
GGTTTTCCTTGTCCGCCATCAGCTTGTCCTTGGACTTTTTCAGCAGCTCTTTGTAGTTTTCCACCGACGCCTGCAGATGCTGACACTCGTCCAGCCGCGCCATCAGCTCGGTGGACAGCTCGCGCAGCTTATCGTTGGCGCCGGCCAGTTCCGTCTTCTTTTCCGCCAGCTGTCGCTCGTACGCCTGGTCCGAGGCCTGCTTTGCTTTTTCCCACTTTTTGTACGTCTGCTTCACGACATCGGCGATCGTGGCGTCGTTCTTGAGACGCTCTTCCTTTTCGATCTTCAAACCGTTGCGCAACGTTTTGTTCTCCGTCCGGGTGGCGGCCAGTTCGGCCGTTTTCTCCTTCAGCAGCTCCTTCATGCGCTCGAGCTCTTTCTTCGTTTCGTCCAGTATCTTGCTGTGCGCCGTTATGGAGACAATCTTACGATCCCGCTCGAGCACGTCCTTCTGCAGCCGATGGATTTCGCCGCTGTGCTCTTTCAAGCGACGCTCCTGCTCCTTCACCTTCGCTGCCAGCCGGGCTGCCTTCATGTGTTCGTCCGTATCGCGATACACCGCGGTCGAGTCCGGCTCCTCGTACACGTAACTGTAGCCCAGATAGGGCAGATCATGTCCGGAGAATTCGTTCATCCGGGCAATGTTGTACGTCGGCTTCCGGCCAAGCATTGCCTTACGTTTGGCCGTTTTGTCTACGTCGTCAAAGTTGGACGTATCGTCATCGCTGCTGACGGTTGGTATGATCGGTGGAATCATGTACCGCAAACGGTCCCAGTTCAGATCACGGAAGAACGGATGCCGCACTATCTCCGGGTACGAGATACGGTTCGACGCGTTTGTCACCAGCCGATCGAGCAAATCCCGATAGCTCGTCGAGATGGAAACGTGCGCCGGAAAGGTTAGCTTCCTACCAATACGCCCCTCGCAATGTTCCAGTATCTTCGAGTAGGTTTCGTTCACGTTCACCCCATGGAAGGGCGTTTGCTCGGTTATGAACTCGTACCCGATGATGCCCATCGACCAGAAGTCGCAGGTGACGTCGTGTTTCGCACTGTTCACGGTGCGGCTAATGGTCGACAGGGTTTGCAGCAGCTCGGGCGCAATGTAGTCCGGCGTGCCGACGGGCATCGGGCTCGATACGCTTCCATCGTCGTTGATGGCAGTCGCGTTTCCGAAATCGGCCAGCTTCAGATGCCCGAAACGATCGAGCAAAATGTTCTCCGGCTTAATGTCTCGATGCACGTACCCCAGCGTGTGCAGGCTGTGCAGCGCAGCAGTCAGTTCGGCCAGGTAGAACTGTGCGAGCTCTTCGTCGAACACACCGACGCGTATCATTAGGCTCAGCAAATCGCCCCCGGGTAGAAACTCCATCACCAGATACAGACTGTGCGAGTCTTGGAACGCGTACTGAAGCGGTGTAATCCAGTCGGAACGACGCGTAGCCATAATGTCCCGCTCGGTTCGTACCTGCGTCGACGAGACTGCCTCCTTCATCATCTTCTTCATCGCGTACAGCTGCTTTGTGTGTCGTTCGGCCACAAGCTAATGGAAGGAATGAACGAAAAAAAGGAAGGTTACTAGGATTAGCCAAGGAGAGTCATCATAGGGCTGCATTTTCCCTCAACTTACATGAACTTCCCCGAAGTAACCTTTGCCGATGAGACATTTTACATCGAAATCGTGTACGTTCACTCGCCTCTCTCGCGTTTCCTGTATGATTGGACGATCTGCAGCGTGATGAAATAACGAAAATAGCAATAAAAGCGTTAATAAAACGTTCGCGCTGCGCACGTCCACTTTACTTACATTTCGTGACAAAGTCAGCGATGTTCTTGTCCTTTTTCTTGATTGCATCTTTGCTGCATTCGTCGTACAGCACAAGCAACGAATCCAGCAGCCCTTCCCGACTGAGCGCAACTTCCAGAAGGGCACCATCCGCTGCATCCTTCCTTTCGTGGGACGAGGCGTCCGCCCCCGTTCCACCATTCGAGCGACCCAGAATCAAATCATTGAGACGCGCCGTCCGCACGGCTATCGTTTTTGGTTCCTTCTCAAACTTGGACATCTTGAAACGATCTTGTCCCAGTCAGCCAGTTAGCAAGTGTAAAAATATACCCAAAAAAGCTAAAGTATACCCCGTTAAACTTTTATCGAGCGAGTTTCCAGCTCGGCTTACAACTGTTCACACATTTTACAGCCGGCGCGGATATTTAGCGCGTAGAAAACTTTATCCTTGCTCAGCACCATACTCACTCGGGACGCGCTGATGTTTACCCGTTGTGTCGCTTCGGTTTTTCAGACTCCGAAAAACCGTTGGCTTTGCCGAGCAGTGCTGCCAGAGAGCGAGAGCGCGCCTTTTTCATCAACTGTCAAACACGCTGTCAAAGCGGAAATCGATGTTCAAATTTATTTTATATTTTCATTCAAATCGTACACGTGTCTGCAATAATTAAACGCATTGGAATTTTAATCCATATTTTATGCACAATCTTTTCTATTATATTTGTCTCGAAACTTTACCAAAAGCCTTTAAAACCCTTTCGTCGAGTTTGAAAGGAAATAATCGATCGAACTGAAACTGACAACCATCGACCGCGGTCAAACGTCAACGGACAATAAGCAGGAGGTACATATTGTTGTTGTTGGTGTTGCTATCTTCCTCGCGCTAATAGTTTACCTTGCTCGCCTACCGCACACACGCACACACACCTGCCCTGCGTTGCACGTAGGCGAAAACGGGCCGTCTATATATGGGTTTCCTGCTTGTTCCCGCACACTCCTGTCGGCCATGTTTTCGGACGGCGCAGTCCTTTATAAGTTCTAAACAAAGTGTAACCCGCTCCGCCATCAACCGTCGGTGCCGTAGGTGCGATTGCAAGAACCTCCGCCCGCTGCAGAACGACCGGAAGAAGCGCACAAAATGCGGCACGGAACTGGCTCGCCTCCAGTCCGTCCTTGCTGAGTAGCTGCTGCGCCATCAGAAACACAACACAACTCCAGCGTCATCGTCGCCGTCTCGCCTTCGACAAGCGTAAATGTATGTTAATGAGCCTCTTCATCTGCCGCTCCGTTTAGCGTACAGCGTTTCCTCTGTCCCACTACAGCAGGTGTGAAAATCGGAGTCCGTCGATTGTTCTAGCGGTGTAACGCCCTGCTTCGTTACAACGGAATAACAGCGCATCGAAAACTGGTCGGACGGAAACCCCGACCCGCGGGGACCTGCCTATTTGGTCGGCTGAAGTGAAATCAAACAGCCCCCCATCAAACAGCATCAGTTCATCTAAGTATGCTCTCCAGCAGTAGAAGCATAGCGACAAAGAAAGCGTAGAACGGTCCTGGATCATCTAGTCAGCGGAATCATAACAATCGACTAGCAGCAGCAGCAGTCCACGGCTTCGCAGAAAGAACACAGCCAAGATGAGCCTACAGAACGGTAGCGGCAATCGTGGCCACCACGGCAAGGATTCGGCCAAGCGGTTCTCCATACACGACGCGTTCGAGGAGGAAACGGACGAGGTAATTAAGGTGTACGGCTCGACCGTCATCAGTACACCGATGCGGGCGAAGGCGCGCTCCCCGGACGATGTGTCGATTAGAATACACGATCAAAGGTAAGCTGGGGTCGATGTAGTAGCAGATGCTAACGCTTCCGCTTCCGGGTGTCTTTCCAAGGGTGTATATGGGCAGTAGTGTTAGTATTGGTAGCGGTGGTGGTAGTAACAGAGAGTAGCAAAGAGGAAGAAACACACTACAATCGATAATTGTGTAGACTGTACTATGGGTATATTAGCATTCTGGTATCTCTTTTCTCTCCTTCTCGTTCTCTTCCTCTTTCTTTATTACCTTCTCTTTACACCTTCATGCAAATGTTCCTTGTTGCTTCGTATAATTCCCGTGGACTTCCTGTGGGTGTTGGTTGATTGGTTGGTTGTGTTCTGTCCTATCTGCCCGTGCCGGCATCGCTGGATCGCTGCTGCTAAACCCCGTAACTGTAATGCCAACATAAACACGCATACACACATACACACAACGCACACCTGTACGCATACGCACTGCCCCCACTCCACATACACACACACACACACTCATGCATAAAACTACAAAACAAAACATGCAAACCGCTGCTGCGCTGGAACCTGCAACCCACCATTGCGCCCTTCCCGCCCGCACACCTGTGCTGGGTTGGACGTGTTTCTGTGTGCGTGCGTGTGTGTGTGTGCGCTGGTGTGTATGTAGTAATCGAGCCCATCTAAAGTACACCGATGATACCACCTCCAGGGATAGTGATTCGCTGATACAGGAGTACGGGCACCTGTCGGCGAGCGAATCGTACACCTACTGCTGGCGGCACCCGAAGGTACGGGAGAACTGGCGCACGGTGCTGGCCGCATTCGCCCTGCTGATCATCGGCATCGGACTGATCGTGATGGGTGCGTACGCGCTGGTCGAACCACACAACGGATCGCAGGCGGCCGTGTTTTTCGTCGCCGGCTTCATCTGCTTCGTCCCCGGCGCGTACCACGTCGTGTACATCTGGCTGGCGGCCCGCGGCTACCGAGGATTCGACTTCTACCACCTACCGCTTTTCACGTAATAAGTGTGTGTACGTGTGTACGTGTGTGTGGAAAATGGAACGCCAGCGCGGGAAGGAAGTAAACCGGCAGTAAGAGGTGAGACCGAATTTTCGACTGTGCGTGCGTTCGGGGTTCGGGGGAAGGCCAGGGTCAACGGCGGCAGGGGCAGGGCCACGCCATTTAGCTTAGTTTTTGCGGCAGTTTTATAGAATTACTTACGATAACAACGGGCAAAAGACTTGCGAACAAGCGGTTTGTTCATGGTTTACCTTTTTCTACGCTACGCTTTCTTGTTTTCGTACGCCGAGAAAGGATCTAGTAGGCTAGTAGTGAGAGAAACCTGTAGAAGAATCATCACGTGTTTCTTTCCCAAAGCATAATGTGAAGAATAGCGAATGATGATGATGATGATGATAGGCCCCGCACAGATGTACTGTTGTTGTGAATTCATAAATCGCTCACAGCACCACGTTCATAGGGCGAGCATATTGCACACACAACAACACCATCCCGTCCGTTGCTAGCGTCTTCCAGCGTACACTCGCGCACCCATCCACAACAACAACAACAACAACAACAAAAAGGTCCCATATTTTGTATGCACACCACCGAACTAGGAAGGGATACATTATTTTTGATTGTATAAAATCGACAAGCGACAGTAAAACAGCAAAACCGACAACACAGTAAGAAGGTTCAACCAAAACGACGGCGCCTAAGCTTATTATAAAAAAAAAGTATTTTTTCCACAAAAACGGGGCGATTTACCGCACTGTGCGCGTGAAAGCACCTGTTTCGAAGTCATTCTGCAACGCGCTCGGTCCATTTCTTTGCGTGCCATTGTATTATACTTTTTTTATTGCTATTTCTCCAGGGAGAAATATAAGTAGGCTGAGAAGGGAAAACAATATTGACCAATGCATCTCGAAGGTTTAATAGATTTGCAGCGCGAGCTTTACCATGGTTACAGGAGGAACGGTTTTGTTTACACTACAGCTAAGCGTGTCTATATTGCACTACACAAACATTTGAACGATTTAAATATTAGCAGACGTTTACAGCATCATACAATTTCCGATTCAAAACAAGGCGGCGCGAGCGAATAGGTAGGAATTAGGAGAGCGGAAGAGGTAATGAATTGTCCAAAACTCTGTGGTAAAATCAAATGCGAATGCAAAAAAAAAAGCAAACAATGCTGAGGAGGTCCGAAAGGCTTGTTCACACTAGCATCATTATAATAATTATTATTGCTACTACTACTATCCCTTTAGTAGTTCGCTTGCTGATCGATGACTAGGCGTTGATGCAGCTGAAGTGCTTATATAAATGTATGTTGTGGAAAGGAGAAAGGATGGGTGGTTGTAATGGGGTCTTATCTTTAGTATTGCGAGGTTTTGGGGCTCAATACACACACATATATTTATAGTAGATGCGCTGTAAACAGGAAACGGGATGAATTACCCCCCTCTCAACAACTCTATTTGGAACCAAATTTTTGTATCGAAACAATCAAACTGGCACATTTTTGCACTACACCACCACCACCATCCCATCCCTATATTAGGCATGTAAAGTCGAGAATAATACAGTACGAGCTCTCTTTAAAAAAAACAGGCCTAGAAAGTGTTATCCACAAATTTGATAGATAGCTGTAAAACGTTTACTAACACACCGATTTACTGCAAATTTAATTGCAATTTAGGGGCAACCACCAAACGAAAAAAAAAAAAAACAAAAGCAAAGTGCAAGTCGCTTACGCTCGATAACGCTTTCATTGCTGCAGAAAAAAAACAATGGCAAGTCGGGGGCCACCGTGCTTTATCTAAGGCGTATTGGTTTACCTTTCGGTTCTGGATTGGATAGGAACTGAAATGGGTAGAACCAAAATCGACCACCGGGAAGGCATCTCGGGTGACGATGGTTTTGTTAATTCCCGTAACCGTCAACAACATTACTATTTGTGATAAAACTCTGAGTGGAAGGTGAATGAATGAAATACGATACGAAAAGGAAATCGGCATTCGGAAAGTGAGAAAACAAGAGAACTGATGATGATGATGTTGTAGGACGACGCTTGGAATAGTACGATTAACTAACTAGCTTCAACAAAACAGTAAATGTTTCCCTGCGTTTTTTGCTCACATTCTCCACTAATACGCGCGAAGACCATTGTATTTATATATACATATATATAATCAAACAATATTTACGTTTCCTTTGTAATCTATCCCACTGCACTAAATACGTAATTTTTGCTACTTTGCGTTAAGGTGAAGGCTACAGACATACAACTGTTTGAACATTTTATTTAAAACCGTACAACCAAGTGCAGCAATAAGCTTGCAGGAAAGGGTGTAAAGTAAAGTAAAGCATGGGATTTATTGGAAACAAAATAACATCTTAAAACACCGTATAAAAAAGAGCTTTAACCTAAACTGTTCCCGTATTGGCACACAAACACGATGATATAAAAAACGAAACAAAAGCTACAATTGGATAGAATATAAATGCAATAAATTAGGTGCAATTAAAAAAAATCACACATAAACACACACTAACATAAAAAAAACTAAGCCGAAAAGAGTAAAACCGATTAAAAGGAGACAATTTTTACACGTACACTTTACATGCACGAAAAACAAAAATCAAAAATATAAAAGTTCATTCATTTCCATTGCAAAATAAATAGGAAATCAAGATTAGTGAAGGAGACAAAAGAAAAGAGAGAGAGAGAGAGAGAGAGAGAAAGAGAGAGAGAGAGAGAGAGAGAGAGAGAGAGAGAGAGAGAGAGAGAGAGAGAGAGAGAGAGAGAAAGGTTGCAAATGATACAGAGAGAATACTCAAAGCAAGAAGTAGCGCGAATTAGAGGCGAATTACACATTACATTTAATGCATAAACACCCTTTATACGACACTTTCCTCAAAATCAGTATGATAGAAAAGAGGAGGGCACCATTGGCGCTGGTATAGGGGCATAGTAAAAGGAAAAGATACACTTTAAACGTAAACCACCCTCCCTGACCTTCCGGTTGTGGATGTGGGGGGTTGGGGACTGGCCGCTTTGTAACATGATAGCACACCCATGGCGCGGTGTATTTAAATGACTATTATTATTATTATTATTATTATATTATATTATTACTAGTGACTTTGAATAAAAAGTTTTATAAAACAGAGGATTGGTGTAAGCCGGATTAGTTCTGAATGTTTATTTTCCCCCCTCCCCCGGGCCCATAATTTAATTAAGCGTTTACGCTTTCGCCAAACACCTCTGTGACTGCGGCAGTGCGGCTATAAACTGACTGCAGTGTGGATCCGATTTGTTTCCTCAAATTAGCATGTAATGATATTATAATATCGCCCCCTTCTAGGGGCGATAGTTATTTTATCACCGATTTGTCCCTTTCCGTGGAAAGTCACACGTCACCATGACGCCATGACGGAAACACACTGCGCAAAGCATCCCAGAGTAAGCCTGGCGCAAAAAAAGCCCCGATTGCGTGCGGTTTGCGTGCTCAATGCTGCTGCTGCTGCTGCTTGCTCCCTCGACGGTTTGGAGGGGGGCATATGCATAGCAAATGACCATCACCACCTTAACCGTGGTCAAAGCTGGACACCGTGAGGAAAGCGAAATAATTATATTTGAAAACAAAAAACAGAAGCGTGCACAAAACACTAGCCCTCTCGCGATAGCTTTTGGCCGAACCGAAACCGTGCGCTTAACGGAAGTATCGCGTGCTCCATGACCATTGGCCACTGCGGCAGTTGAAGGGAGAAACGCGTGTGTTTGCCGTGACCACTGCTGCACAGCATTTGCACACATGCTGGTTGGTGCTGCCGTGTGCCCATGTGCAATTGCAGCTTTTGCAGCGAAAAAAGGTAAAAGAAAGTGAACTCAAAAAAAGCACAATCTTTCTTTATTTGTGTCCGATACCGGTGCATCGTCTGCAAGCAAAAATGTTGATTTTTATTGAAAGAAGAAGAAAAACCCTTCTCGAAACTCGCCTCGTTCACTGCAGCTTTACTGCCACCGTATCTTCGCTAACCGTAGGAAATTTGTTGCATCGTGTGGATACCGTTTCGACGACGATATTTCGGATTCTGGAGCTGCTGCTGCTGCTGCTGCCGACCGGACGAACCGCTCTGCTTCACGTCGTACATGTTTTGGTGCTTGTTGATTGAGTTACGCAGCTTGCCGTGCAGCCAGGCCGCAAATGCTTCCTCGTTCGATTGCGCCTTCTGGCGCTGCTCGGCCGTGCGGCGCTGCTGCCGCTCGCGGACCCGCTGCCGCCGTGCCTCCTGCCGTCGCTTCTTCTCCTCCAGCTCCTCCCGCGACAGCCCGTACTCGGAGCGGAAGCCGTTGTAGTACGGCAGCTTCTCACCGGCCGACTTCTTGTGCCGGCAGCACTTCCGCCGGCAGGTCGTCGACCGTTTCGCCCGGTGCGCTTCGAGCGGACGCTCACTGTCGGAAGATGAGTCATCGTCACCACCATTGCTGGTGGCCGTTCGACGATGCTCATCTTCCGCCTCGTCGTCATCTTCGTACTGCACAACGTTCCCGTCCTCCTCGCCCGGGTTTGTCTCCTCGGCCTGCGAATCGCCGGAAACGGAGCGCGAGTCCGCCTCGCTCCGGTACGTCTTGAGCGGGCTGCTGCTAATGTCCTCGCTACTCTCCGGGTTGTGTATCTCCGTGTCCATGCTCGAACCGTCCGTCGGTTCTTCCTCCTGCTCCTCCTCCTCCTCCTCCTCTACCTGCGGCTCCTCGTGCAGTGTCGCTTCCTCTTCCACTTCGTCGTTCTCCTCGTCCTCCTCCTCCGACACGATCGATTCACCCTCCACACCAGTCTTATGTTTCTCCATGCGATCGTCCGCCCCGTCGCCACCGTCCTCGTCGTAGTCTCCCTCGAGCTGTTCCTCCTCTACCACCTGCTCCTCTTCTTCCTGCTCCTCCTCTTCGTCCTCCCGTTCCTGTTCCGGTGTCCCGTTACGGCGATCGTCTAGGTGCAGCTCCTCGATGATTGTGTCCGCACCGGAACCATCGGCAACCTCACCACTCCCACCATCCCGATGCACATCGGCCACCGTTCTAATGAGAGCGTTCTTTTTATGCCCGGAAGGACCTGCTCCACCGCCACCGCCGCCACTATCTCCAGCACCTCCAGCACTAGCAGCACCGTACCCGTCGTCCTCGCTGCTGTAATCGTCCGGTTCGTAGTCGACCAGCTGCTCCCGGAAGGTTACCCGCCGCTCCCCGCTCACATGCTGCCGCGGTGACGGTGGCGTCGGAATGGCGAACGATTCCTGATTTGCTTGAATGATTTTTTCCTTTATGTTGTATTCGTTGGCGGGCCGAAGAACTGTAGGGGGTGTTGGGAAAAGAAAACAATAATCCATCAATCCATGGGTGATGTGGTATCTTTGCTCCAGTGGGCAGTTAATGGCGATTGATGGCAATGATATTATAATTCAATTGAATAGTTTCACATGGCAAAAGAGTTGTTTTTCTTCAAGAGCGATCTCTAGATAGCTTTCGGGCTCTATGGTCGTGGAAAAGCAATCAAATATTTCACTCTACTTCTTGTTCTGATTATTACGTGGGACATTTCTCGCTTGGCCAACTCCCAACCAACCTTGATGTTGTCATTCAAAGGCCATTCTCATCACAAAGCGTGTCACGTTGTTTTGTAACACGAATATAGAGCACGAATAGCGCGAAACTCCTTTTTTTAAATACATTAAGCTATTAGAAATGTATTGCTAAACACATTCAAAGCTTTACAATTGTTTTGCTTTCAAGATATTTGCGCCATACACTGCCAGAGAGACTTATCCATACAAACTACTCACAATATCCTTCATAATCATCCTCATCGTCGTCAATCATGACGAATCGGGTTAATTGCGAAGTCACTTCAGTCTTTTCGGCTTTAAATTAATCCTTGTTGGGGAAGCTGGGCTGAAGAAATCCTTTCTTTTGATATCCTTGATTGGCTTTATCACATCATTCCACTGAATATTAAATTAATATAAGCCACACATACACTACACTCGGCACATTTCACTCGCTTCACATTCTAATCGCACCCCAAAGGACCTGCGGCTACTATTGTTAGGACCTTGCTCGCTCCATCGATAGCTGGTTGTCAACTGAACGCAACGGCAAAGAACCTACCCATACCGAGCCCACGGATCCATGCCGGTTGCCATCGGGACCCGAAGACGAAGACAACCCCTTGCTTCGGCCTGCTTGTCCCTCTCACCCTGCACCAATCCAAGTTGGCATCAACTTTCGCGCGAATATCCTTGTGCGTTTTCGGGCTCGGGTTTGATTCGGGTTAATGCTGTTCGAACCGTACGCTAATAATATCCAGCAAAAGAGCGGTA
>SIXB01002916.1:0-25486 GCA_007018985.1 Anopheles bwambae
CCAACAGGCTTTTCATTCGAATTCAAAATTTCAAACAATTTTCAACCCCCTACGCTAACCGTCAACTGACAGCGCGCGCGTGCTCACAAACCGCACAGAAACGTGCGGCTACAACACCCGTTGTGTTGCAGCGCAACTGGTATAATCGCCCTTTTGACAGAGGGTAACTCACCCGTCGCTGTCAAAGCAGCTGTCAGCACGCTCCCACCACGGGGCACTCACGGGCCCGCAAACAATAACAAACACAACCCGCGCGGAACGGCGCACCAGCTGAGCGTGCAAATCGTGCGGCAACATCATGCTAAAAACGGGCCGCCTGCTGTCGCTGGTAGTGCGCCGGACGTCCTGTCCACCGCGCGCCAGACGGTTGCACCTGGGCGCCGCCGTGGCCGTGAAGAAGTACACCGACACGGAGAACGATTACGCCCTCTCGGTCTTGCGTAATGTGCCGACGGTGAAGGAACTGGCGCCCGCGACCGGTCCGCTGCTGGAGTGGGAAGGGCTGGACGAGGTGCTGCCCGTGGCCGAGCGGTGGTGCGGGACCGACCCGGAGCGGGTGCTGCTGCTGCTGCGCCACACTGTCGAGCGGGTTCAGCGCGCAACGGAGGCGCAACCGTTCACGCTGGAGGATGCACGGTTGGCCGGGTTCGTCGAGGCGTTCGTGCGCACCGTGCCCGACTTCACGGACGACCAGCTGACCCGGGCGCTCGGCACGCTCGCCGCGCTGGACGAGATCCGATCGATCTACCAGCCGCACTATCTCGCCCTCTGGACCGCGCTGGACGCCGTCTGCCTCGACCGGGTGACCGGCTGGAACGTGGACCGGCTGCTGCACTTTGCCGACGCGTGGTACCCGCTGCGGCTCGTCAAGCAGGGGAAGTTCGTGCACAAAGCGATCTGGAAGATCAGTAACCGGTTGCGGAAGCTCACGCCGGACCAGCTGGTGCGCACCGTCTTCTACATCAACCTGACGCGCGTCCCGGTCGAGAACATGATGGACATCGAGGTGAACTTGCAGCACAACTTCGCCGCCTTCACGATCGCGGACGTGGCCGTGCTGTGCATGGGCTTCTTCAAAACGGAAACGCCCGTCCGGTCGGCCGAGCTGCTGGAGCGCATCTACCAGAAGGTGACGGCCGAGGTGGCCACCGTCGAGGACATTGCGCTCACCGCCATCCTGAAGCTGCTGCGCTACTCGTCCCGCATCCCGCAAGTGCCGGCGATGCACGCGCTGCTCGATGCGCTCGCGCCGCACATACCGCGCCTCTCGCTGCAGGCCTGCCTGCACGTGGCCCTGCTCGGCAGCGACATACACGTGTGCCATCGCGGGACGCTCGAGCCGGTGGTGGACCGGTTCGCCGGCAGCGTGCAGCAGCTGCGCCTGAAGGACGCAGAGCGTATCGCGTTCGTGCTGGCGCACGGCAATGTTGCGCTCGAGGGTGGCCGGGACGAGGCGTTGCTGCGCGCGATACTGGCCGACCTGCCGAACCGGGTGCCGGAGATCGTGCAGTACCCGCGGTGCTACATCGCGCTGCTACACTTCCTGTCGTTGCGCGGCATCCACGACGCGGCGCTCATATCGGCCGCGTTCGAGCCGCGCTTTCTGCAGCTGGCGTACGGGCGCAACATTGGCGGGGCGGGCCGGGAAGCCGTCTCGCTCGATGCGTACGCCGCAATCAATCTGGAGGGCGAGTACGCGACCGGGCGGCGCTTTCCGCCCGACGCCTTCCGGCTGGTGTGCAAGCTGACGCAGGACTACCTGCCCAACCCGCGCTACAAGCTGACCAAGTCGGACCGGATGCTGCTCGACCTGCAGGGCACGTTCGGGGCGCTGGTGCGCGTACCGTGCCAGATACTGCACCTGCTGCCCCACTACCAGCGCCCGGACATACTGTTCTGCGTGGACGAGCGGGCCGGGCGCGTGGTGCCGCTCGGCGAGCTGGCCGCCACGCACGAGATACGGACGCGCGCAAGCGTCCTGGGCGAGCGCAGCCGGGACGACCGGTTGCGGCTGGTCGCGATCGTGGTCGGCTCGTGGAACTGCTACGTGCGGGACGAGCGGCGCCGCACCGGCGGGTACGCGATGAAGCTCGACCAGCTGCGCCGCCTGCACTACGATACGCTGGAGGTAAGGCAAACGGGGGTGCTCCATACATGGGTGTTCCTTACATTTGGTATGGGAAGCTATTGTTTTTCATCACATTAATACTTCAATCACTTTTGTTGCGTTGAAAATTAAAATTTCAAATTTGGTACAAGGGTGCGGACATTAGTCTTATTTACTTTAGTGAAGAAATGGGATTTCTATAGACTCGTTTACTATTTTTTAATATTTTCTTACGTTTAACAGCTCGCCTTTTAAAATGAGTCTTGCTGTTCTGCGCAAAATACATTGAAAGTACCTTTTTCCATTAATTTTGCATGTTATTAAAAAAAAACATAAATTTTTAATTGTTTTATATTGTTTCATAGTCAATGTTATCAAACATTATACGCTTGTTAAGTACATTTTCATAATTATAAAATTTCATAAAGAGTACTAATTTTGCCATTTGCTGGTATTATTTCTTGTTTTAGAAATGTGATTAAAAAAAGCAAATATGAGGAAAAAATAGAACATGCATTGCATTGTATATTATCAACGCATTTTATACGTTAGATTTTTTTTTTGTAGAAAAAATTTAATAACACAAAAAACACGTTTTAGAAACATATTTTATGTCTAATGGCTTTTCTGTTCATATTCTAACAAAATCATCAGAATAATTCATGAAGCACTTAATTACTAATTAATTGACTATGGTGCAGCATTGAAGTAAAATGTTTAAAAAATAGTAAATGAAACATTTAAATTCCCATTTCTTCAGCAATGTAAGTGATACTTATGCCTTTATCATTAATCTAAATTTTAAATCTTAATATTAATTACATCATAAGTTATGAAAACTTTAAAATTTAAAAAGCATCACTTATCCTGCAAAATGTATGGAATACCCAGGTATGCCGATCGTAGAGATCAGGGATTTCAAAAGGAAATATTTAGGAATTTTTGAAACATAAGTTCACCATGTGCTGTTTTTAAGAATTTAATTTCCTGAAGATACGTCAATGTCATAAAAACTCCTGACGGAAACAAAATCCATGTCAGCGTCACGTACTCATTTGTGATAATCAGAGGTGATACTCAAAATGATTGGTGTGATCAATACATGCTTCATGACATGTTTGCGACCATCGATTGGTCAGTCACAATGTCATGACTTTTTTTTTTACTGTGATCAGTTCTGCAAAATGTCACTGACATAGTCATGACTAATTCCGGCTGAAAAAAAAACATGTCTTCGTCAAGAGCTCTACTGTGATGATCAGAGGCGTGAAACAAACAGTTGGTGATGATCGCACATGCTTCGTGACATTTTTGTTACCCACTTTTAGTCCAGCCACTTGCTCGCGACATGTTCTGCGACAAGTGAGTGCTCAAGTGTTGGGTGTTAAACAAATTGTCACCAAGCATGTGATTGGACCACCAACTGTTTGAGTCTAATCTCTGATCATCTCACTTGTGCTCGTGAGCTGATTTGAGCTTCGTTTCAGACTGTTGGTAACTCAACCAGTGGCATTTGACAGCACTATTCACAGCCAGACAAAAAGTCATGATTATGCATGCGAGGACATTAAGCTCAGCTTGTCAGTCAGAAATTTCACGATGGATGGAAGCACTCGCATGTCGTGTTCGGCATGTCATGACGCACTTTCCTTGAGTATCAGCAATGAGCATCAAGCCACCACGGATATGTTCATTCTCAACCTCAATCAATGTATGATATGTTCAATCTCGTGACGCTCATGATATTTTGTAGCGCTGGTAGTTACCATTTTTCAATATAAAGTTATTTCAGTTAGAAAATGCAAATAATACCCAGTTATCCGGTCGTAGCGTTAAAGGTTAAAGTAAAAGACGTGTGTTTTTTTTTGTACTCCTTCTCACACCAGATACCGTGGTACGAGTGGCCAGTTTATTCCCGGGACGATATGCGCCGCTATCTCGAGGCAAAGCTGGCACCCTTCCTGAGCAGAGCGCGCTCCCGAGAGACGATTAAATAGAAAAGAGACAAAGAAAGTAACAACAACCGAATACAATAAACAAAAAAAAACAAAAAAACGCTACTCCTCTACTACTCTAGCAGCTTCGTGAGCGTCTTCTTCGTGTACTCGTACACCACGAACAGCACGGCGGTCGCCGGTATGGTGCGCACGATCGTCGGCAGCAGCCCGTTGTAGAAGGCCAGTGCGCCCTCCTTCCGGAAGATGTCCAGCCCGACCTGCGTCATGCTCGCCCGCATACTGTACACCTGGATGCGGCTCTTGATCACGTCCGCGGGAAAGATGACCGTCCAGAGCGCGACGCCGCCGACCGCGCCGGCCACCATCGTGCGCACCGGCCCGATCTCGTCCTTCGACTGGCCGGGGCGGGCCAGCAGCGCCCGCGTCTGCTCGTACCCGCCGAAGAAGAAAAAGTAGCCCGGCATTTCGCGCGCGAACGTGGACGTGAGGCCGCGGAACATGCCCGGCACGCCCTCGGTGCGCAGGATCTGGCTGACGAGCGCGTACGAGGAGATGGTCGGGCGGCCCTTGCCGCCGCCGGCCGTTTCGCGCAGTGCCTGCAGCTTGCACTTGATCAGCTCGGTCGGGCAGAGCGTGAAGGAGGAGAAGAACGCGGCCAGAAAGCCGGCGGTCGCGTTCTCGAGCGCGGACAGGTCGGCCACGGCCGGTTTGTGGACGAGGCGGCCGACCGCCTGCTGGCACGCGCCGTACGCGGCGAATAATACTGAGTTTTCCGCGACGTTCGCGACGACCGCGGGCAGCGTGCCGGCGTACAGGCCGCGCACGATCCCGTCCCGGCGGAACGTTTGCAGCGTGCAGTTGACCAGCCCCTTGTACAGGCCGGGAAACGTTTGCATCTTCACCTTCACCGTGTCCATCGGCTGGCTGACGTACACGAGCGCCACACCACCTGTGCCAAAAAAGAGGAGTACGTTAGAGGCCGCGAGGGGTCGATGTGATGGTTTGCGTGCTTACCCAGCGTGCCGGCGATGAAGTCAATCATGCCCGTTTTCAAACTGCTCGATTCGCCCGCGCCGTGCATGTTTGTTTGATCTCTGTTTGAGCTCGCTGCGTTTGCTGATCCCTTAAAGCGAGGGGGGTTTTGAGGGCTGCTGCGTCACCGTGCTTTCAAAATGCACGCTGCGGTCCTTTGGATGCTTTGGCTTGATTGTTCAGATCTGCTGATTGATGCTGGAAGGTGTACTGTGTCCTCACGCAACCCGATCGATCACACTGCAACCCTTCACACACTGGACAGGCACGCGCTCCGCGGCCCTGTTGCTAACATAGCGAGCTAACTACACACTAATTCCTAACCGTCGCACTGTCGCTGGTCGCACCAGGGGAAAGGGGAGGGCTGCTGTCCAAGCGAGAAAGAGAGCACGACAGCGTTCCGCACGGAGATATTTCTTTTTGAAGAACGCGCAGCATATACACAATGTGTGGTGATTGATGATAAGCAGCGCGGCAGCAGCGGGCGACGACCAGCGACGAATCGTCAGTCACCAGAGCCCCGTGGCGCCTTATCTCGGCCCGTCTCCTTGTTGTCAGCCTAACTTTATTTGTTTTCGCGACCGAACGCGGACGCTGACGACGACGCAGAATCGGTCTAATCGGTGGGACGCCACGGTTCGAGGATGGGTGCGCATCTCCGGGAAACTGGTTGCGTCGCTGCGATGTGTGTGCGTGTGTGTGTGTCGCTGCACGGCAAACACTGATTTCGGAGGCCCCCGGGGGCGCGGGACAATCGCGCAATCACACACGTGCGTGCGTAAGGCAGGCTTTGGCAGATGATGACATATCGCCTACGATGAGGCCACTGCGTGAGCGGTCCCTGTGCGCGCGCGTGAGTGCCCAGCGCTCGCAAAACGAAAACAAATCCCCACGCAAAAGCACGTGGTTTCCGCACTCACTGCTCACGGTTGCTGGGGGGAGAGGGAAGAGGGACCACCTTGGTGAGGTGATGAGGCAGGGAAATGGCATTTAACAAGTGGAGTAGAGCACTTGAGGTAGAGTCCCCGGACGAAACGGTGTTGAATGCGCACGTGTGGCTTAAAACCTCCTGTCAATCGGGCGTTTACCATACGGCTGGCAATGACTCAGTTTAGATAGAGGTGATGTAGATAAACAAAAAAGGTTGGGAAAAGTCCAAAGATAACAAACAAAGGGCTCATTCGATTCTCTCCAAGAAACGCACTGTTTCAATGTCTCATGTCGCATGTGAGTGAATGTTGTGATGGGCTTTCTAGGGATCTCCCACGACTCCGATCTGATTCCGGTAATTGCTAGTTGTTAGTTCCGAGTCCTGTGGAGTCGGAGTCGCCCGGAGTCAGCCGGAATCAGAATCAAACTAGAGTCGGAATCGTCTGTAATAGAGATGGGCTCTCCGGATCGCACAGTTCCGCTCCAGTTCTAGCAAGGTTACATCCGATCTCGACTCCAGAGAAATGGAATCACTAGGTCCGCCAGAATCGTTCAGAATTGTCCGGGATTGTCCGAAATCGTTGAAATCGTCCGGAATCGTCGAAATAGTTTGGAATCGCACGGAATCGTCTGGAATCGTAGTTCCTAAATTAAATTCCTAAATGGACCGAGCCTACCACATACCTACTATGGATACAACATCACATAGTGTCAAGTGAACTGTGCCTTAGTTCGTGCAGTTTTAGATTATGGGTCAGTTTTTATTTGTCTATATTTAGGGTAGCTCTAACAAACCACGGAAAAATGCAAAACAAAAAATCCTCCAATTTCATTTAAGAAATTACTATGGAGTGATCTTAGTTCACTGCCAACCTACCGATCGCCTCAAAACACTTGAACACCGTAAAACGAGAAAATCGTTTTGTTGCCAGTGTACCAAGAGGTTCCATCAACACCCCAAACACTTTAGGGAGACAGTTCCGACGTAAGCGTTTGAACCTAACCTTTCCGAACTGGTTCCGAAATTTGTTGGAACCATCCGGACCCAGTTCCGCTTTGTTGTGAATGTTGCCCAACTCCAATCCGGAGCGTTAATTTAATTTTGTTTAGTTTCGTTTGTTTCTATGAATAGCGTTTAACGACGATCATAATGTTCTGCGATAAAATCCTTGCAAAGGCTATCTCTGGACGACTCCGACTCCGGATAATGCTGGTCGAACCTACCTTCGGGAATCGGTTCCGACATTTTTGTAGCCGACTTCGGATTTTTTCCAACTTTTCCCCTCACTTCGAACTTTGTCAAATGCTTCGACCTTTGTGTCATAATAGATATAGATCATAAACTACGTAACGCTCTTTTACGATTAGCGATACCTTGCGGTGTTACATACCGTTACCGTGTAATGTAACACTGACATAATTGCTCAAAATGCAATAAAGAGTTTTTTTTATTGGATTTACCGATATCATTTCTGAAGAATAACTGGTAAAAATATCAGATGAATATAATGCACCCAAGGACATTTTTACCAGAATGTCTTTACGCAATTGCCTAGCCTATGTGAAGAACTTGAACAAGGGTGTTTTCAGGCAAATCATAAAATACGCAAATATGATCAAACAAGCTCGCCAAGCACCACATGATTGAGGACCTCGTCCAGTAATGTCTGCCAATCTCGTTGATCCAATGTCCTAAAGGTACCTACCTGCACTTAACTTAACTCGCCTTAACTCTGCATTCTCTGCTGTCGAACGGTACACATAACCTACCTAAGTAGCAGAAGAGCGCAGAAGTCTTCAGAATAGATTCTGAGGGAGGCTGCTTTGGTAGGTTCTTGATATACCCCTGAATTTGCTCAATTAGCTGGAGATGATCATGGCGGAACGTTAAGGCCTTGGTTGATAAAAAGTTGTTTTGATAATCCATCGCAATCAACTGACGGGCTTGTAAGGCTTCATCCAGGATTTTATCAAAGTTCGTCCTCATCAGCGATCAGATGTTAGGTAGATAATGGAGTGAAACGTTCAAGATTTTCATTCTTCGGTGTGGTGAATTTCTTTGCCGGTGCAAACTGCAACACTACCACAGTTAAATTATTGCATTATTATCCAGACGAAGATTAACTACTACTTATTGCCAAGTGTCGTCTATCCCAATCCAATCCCCACTTAGTAACACGTGCTTAGTTTTATATATATTTATTACGATCTATTTATAATACACTTGGCCTTTTTAAAGGACAGCGCTACTCTGTTCATTACTTGCTTTTCTTTCTCTCCTCCCTTTTGCAGCTCTCTTATCATGTTGACATTGTTTTTTAATGGCTATCGTTTTATGTGTATCTCTCGCCCTCTCTCTCTATCCCTCTACCTTTCGCTCTTGCTCTATCCATTTCTCTCTGCCTCTTTCACTTCCTATAAATTCTGTTTTACGCACACACACACCGCGTGCCGGTGTAGTCTTGATGTCTATTATTCACATTAAACCAGTAGTAAGTAATATACTTCATCAAAGATGTGTTTTTTCTTTCCCTTTTCACCATCGTGTATGTGATTCTACAATGCTTCTTAGATCCTTAAATCTGTAAAAGGATTAGGTGTATTTATTATGTTTTTCTTGTTTCTTTCTTTTTTTTGTTTTACTTTCTTTTGTAATCGGTATCTGTTTTCATTTGATTGTTAAACACACACAAATTCTATTTAGTAATTATTTGAAGTAGATCGGGACAGAAAAGGAGGCCAGGATGGTACTGAACTGACACTTAGAAAAGCAACAACAATTGGGTGGGTACAATAAGGAGTGCGATCCGTCGTAAGGTTGGATGCTTGGAAGGTTGGTATAACACTGAAGTTTGTAAGATATCTCGCTCTTTCCTTCTTGCCTTCTCTCTCTCTCTCTCTTTCTCGCTCTCATTTAGTACGACAAATTTAACAAACCGGCTAGTAGCTGCCCGCGCACCTCTCTGTACAAATGATACGTTTCGGTTTTCGAGTAAGCGCTCGAGCGTTCTGTGCGTTCCTACTACCATCGAGCAACAAGGGGCAACAACTGAAACGCAAAGGAAACGTTACTAACGCCTACTAACGCTTACTAACCAACTCGAACCCCCGATGGGGAGTGCTGGCCTGGCATCGGATATTGTGTGCGTGCGTGCGATCCTTCCTGAGATAGCTGAGCAAACAACAACCCGAAAGGAAACGAAACTAAAGGGCTTGAACTTGAGATGTGGATGCGATGAGTATCATTTTCTTCTTCTTCTTCTTCTTTTTTGTTTGGCACATTTACACTTCGTGTAAGGATAAGGAGAGAGAGAGAGAGTGTGTGTCTGATCCCAGCCGCATCTCTTAAATATTGCACAGTAACGCGCAGCTTTGACCAGTACCTCTGATGTCTGACTCCCCTGAACTCGGCGTCCGCGAGTCCGGCGATTGTGAAGAGATCCGATCAGCTGTGCAGCTATACAGCCACACAGGACAGCGTGTTTGTTGTTGATTCGTATTGTTTGTTTGTTTTTGTTTGCGTTAAATTTTTCATGTTTCATTTGGTGCGTGTTAATATTCGTAGTTTGTTTTTTTTTTAATTTGTATGAGAGTATCGTTTTCGAGGTTTTGAACGATGCGCCGTTAAGTTTGCAACATTTGGTGGGACCGTTAATATACTATTCGTTTTGTCTGCTGTATGTTTCTGCTTCTGTTGTTTTTGTTGTTGTTTGGTTTCATTCTGACCTTCCTTTTGATGCTCAGAACCTAATCACCGTTCGTTCGTTTTGCGGGTTGAGTTCATCTATATGTTTTTTTTTCTTCAAATTTGTGCAAAAAAAAGGTCCACCATCATGAAGCGGAACACCCACGTAAGCCCTCGGTTAGCGGTGAAGCGCACGGCGCACGACTGCAAAGAAGCTCCACCCACGCGACGCAGCGCAACGTAACGCCGCGTAACGCGTCGGCTGAATTTACTTAAAAAATCAAGCATCGCTTCCCCAACGTTGGTCGGTCGGCCTGCAGGGCTGCGGAAGAGCAGGATGACGACATTAGCGGCTTATCTTTTAAGTGCAACACCGCGTCCTACACATCAATACTGGTTCGCCACCGCTTTATCGTTCGCTCTCCTTGCATGGCAGCGAACAAATCTAGATAATCTTTGCTTTTGTTTTGTTTTGTTGCATTCTTTGTTTGGGTAGACATCAGTTACTTACTCTACGGACACTAGATGGCCGCGTATCTCTTTTCTCAGTCAAAATTCGAGGGTGTGGGTGTGTGTGAGAGAGTTTTTTTTTTCTTTAACCCTTTGTGCCATCGACAAAAGCTGTACAACTACCTTGGTATCCTGTATTGTATCCTCTCTGTCACCTCAGCTTAATAGTACGTCGGGAATGGGTGATAGGCGGCGGCGGCGGCGGCCGACGAGCCGTGCTGGTTGATCGGTGGCGAGGCAATGTTCTGCTTCATCGAATGGTGATAGTTGGTGGAGCCGACCTGATGGTGATGGTGATGGTGGTGATGATGGTGGTACGCCCCGAACCCACGGCTCGGTGACACGACGTGGCGCGGTGGAGGCGGCGGCGGAGCTGCCGCGGCCGGCTGCCCGCTAGCGTCCGACAGCAGCCGGTTGTTCTGCTCGAAGATGAGGTGCGTGGCAGGGTCGCTCACCAGCAGGCGATGGTTGCCGGCGGCGGACAGCTGGTCCCCGGCCAGCAGCCGATGGTGGTCGCCCGGCTGTATCTGGGTGGAGAGGAAGGAGGTGGCGTGGCGCACCGCGTGATGCGACCCGTTGTTGACCGCGTGGTGCGAGCCGGTGTTGGAGCTGAGATCGAGCGACACCATCCGTATCATGTCCGGATGGTGGTGGCTGCTGTAGGAGAGGGCGGGCGTCGGCGGCGACTGGACGAGGTAGCTGGAGCCGCGGCTCAGGTCCACCGTCACCGACTGGTCC
Source organism: Anopheles bwambae (assembly GCA_007018985.1). Taxonomy (NCBI): domain Eukaryota; kingdom Metazoa; phylum Arthropoda; class Insecta; order Diptera; family Culicidae; genus Anopheles; species Anopheles bwambae. The sequence goes on from SIXB01002916.1 coordinate 10,961, forward strand.
GCGTCCGAGTCCTGGCCCTGGACGTGCTCCTGCACGAGATGCTGCAGCTGGGTTTGCTCGAGCTGGAACGATTCTTGTTGCTGCTGTTGTTGTTGTTGTTGTTGAGTGTGTTGTTGTTGTTGTTGTTGCTGTGTTTGATGCTGATGGTGATGGTGCTGATGTTGATGTTGATGGTGTTGCTGTTGTTGTTGCTGCTGTTGTTGTTGGGCCTGCTGCTGCTGATGATGATGTTGTTGGGATTGTTGTTGCTGAGGTTGCTGTTGTTGCTGCTGTTGTTGTTGCTGCTGCTGTTGCTGCTGTTGCTGCTGCTGCTGCTGCTGCTGCTGCTGCTCCCGCTCGCTCAGTATGTCGTAGATGTGATGGTGGTAGCGGTTAAAGTGCAGATTGCTGCCCGCCTGCGTCGACAGCTGGAAGTTCGTGTGGTGGTAGGCGGACACGGTGGACCGGGACGACATGTCCAGCCCCTGGAAGTCGGACGCGTCCCCGAGCGCGCTGTTGCGCTGAAAGTCGACCAGCTCGTCGGTGCCGTACTTGATGCGCATGTCCGCGGTGGTCGGCAGGTTGGAGCCGCCGAGCGCCCGGCCCGTCTCGCCGTACTTCTGGTGGTTCTGGATGAAGTCGGCCGCCCCGCTGCCGGCGTTGCTCGGCGCGTTACTGTTGGTGGCGGCCGCCACCACCGCCGCCGCCGACCCGCTCGACAGCTTCAGCTTCGACTCCTCCGACTGGACCGCGCTGACGGACAGGTTCTCCGCGATCACGATGCTGTTGTCCTCGTCGCTCGACAGCTGCTGCATGTGGTGCGCATCCTTCAGGTTCGACTCGAAGCTGTCGAGCGTGAGCGAGCTGATCGTTTTGGCGTCCTGGCGCCGGCCGGCACTGCCGTAGTGGCCGGCATCGGTCGGGCCGAAGTCGTACCGCGGCAGCGACGGCGTCGACGCGGGCGAGATCAGATCGTGCTCGGCGTAGATCTGGCGCGAGCTGGACCGCACCGGCGACCCGCCGGCCCCGATGTGCTGCCGGCTCGCGGCGCTCGGTGTCGCCGCGTACCCAAACTCACCCGTCTGCCCGTCCGGCGACAGCGCACTGCGCACCGAGTCGACGCTCGCGGTCAGCTTGTTGTGCGGCGTGCCCTGCAGCTGCTGGCCGAGATGCTGCTGGCCCTCGTACCCGAGCATCTCGCTGTCCTCGTAGATGGCGAGCTTCTCGCGCGACTTGGGCCGGCCGCTGCCCGCGCCCCGTATCGACAGGATGCCCGAGTCGTTCGTCGACTGGGCCGAGTACTGCGAGATCGAGTTGAGCTGCATCGAGAAGTGGTGCGACTTGAGCAGCTTCATCTCGTCCACCGACTCGTCGATCGGGCCGGTCGCGAAGGTGCCGCCGGACAGGCTGTTGTTGTTGTTGTTGTTGCCACCGCCGCCGCCACCGCCACCGCCGCCGCCACTGCCAGTTGCGTCCGTCCCGCTGGCCGCCGGATCGATGTGGCTCAGATGGAGGCCGCCCTGGCTCTGGCCGCCCTGGTTCGTGCTGATCTCCGCCTCGGTGATGATGTTGCTGACCGAGTTGAGGGCCGCCTCCACCAGCATGCTCGCCGACGTCGGGATGGTGTTGATCGTGTTGCGGCCCGCCCCGCCCGTGCCCGCGTTGTTGTAGAACGAGCCGAGCAGCGTCTGGTGGTTGAAGTGCCCCTGGAACGCGTGGCTCTGGAAGGAGGGCAGGTCGGGCAGGTTGAGGCCGGTAAAGTTGGACGTGTACTGCTGGAGCTGGGCGTGCGAGCTCTGCTGGTTCGGGTTGTTCGAGTCGACCACGTCCAGTATGGTCGAGTTGTCGTCGTCCTCCTCCTCCTCGTCCGCCACGTTCGGCGGCGGCGTGTTGACGTTCCCGTTCATGATCAGCTTGGTGAGGAAGTCGCGCCCCGTCACCGTGCTCAGCATGCCGCCCGGCTCGGCCCCCTGCTGGCCGCCGCCGCTGTCGCCGCCTCCACCCCCGCCCGGCAGCTGGTCCGCGTCGCTGATCCACTTCTTGCTGCCCTTGCTGATCACGAGCCCCGCGTTGCCGCCCCCGTTGATGTACTCCTTGTACTTCAGGTTGCTCGCCAGCGACGCCATGTCGACGAAGCTGCTGTCCACCTCGCCGACGCTCTTCAGCTCGTCCTCGCCCGTGCCCGGCTTGTACTGGAGGGCGGCCGCCGCCGCCGCCGCTGCTGCTGCTGCCGCGGCAGCCGCTGCAGCCGCCGCCGAACCCGCGTCCAGCTGGTTTGATATGTTGAGCCGATGCAGCTGGCTCACGTTGAGGCTGTTCGGCTTCGACTGCTCGTCTGCCAGGGCATGGTGGACCAGGTGCTGCTGCTGCTGCTGATGATGATGTTGCTGCTGTTGCTGCTGTTGATCATGCTGCTGCTGGTGCTGGTGCTGCTGCTGCTGCTGCTGCTGTAGGTCCTCCAGCCGATCGGCTCGGCTCTCCCCGTCCAGCCCCTGCTGCTCGAGCATGCTCTTGCGGATGTCCTCCACGCTGCCGCCGTTGCTGCCCGCCGGCGTGCCGATCGCCGCCACCTTCGCAATGTCCTTCAGGTTGTTGTTCAGTATCGAGCTGATCTTCGTCGACAGCAGCGACAGGTTGCTCTCGTTCCGGCAGAGATCGTTGAACGATTCGAGGATGTTTTTCGTCTTGAGCAGATTGTTCGAGAAGGGCGACGGCAGCCGGGCCAGCTGCTGGTGATGGTGGTGATGGTGCAGCGCCGACTCCTGCTCCTGCTCCACCTTCCCGAGCACCGGGTCGTCCAGGTGCGGGTCGGCCTGGTGCAGCTCGTGCTGGTGCAGCGCGTTGCTCTGCTCCACGCCCTGCTCGTCCTGCTGCTCGTCGGCGAGCTGGTGCTGCAGCTTCTGCTGGTGCAGCTCGGCGTCCTTCTGGAGCAGGTCGGCAGTCGGCAGCACGAGCTGCCCGGTAGATGGATGTGCTGTCGAGAGGCGCTGCACGGCGGGAGGTGTGCTGGGATAGTCTAGCTGCGGCTGCTGAGGCGACAGCTGCTGTTGGAGGTGCTGGGGCGTTACCTTCGCCTGGTCGACCGGTTCGTGCCCAAGCCCAAGCTCGGACTGCTGCTGCTGCTGCTGCAGCGATGACGTCTCGTCGAAATGGACCAGCTGGCGTGAGCGCTTTTTCCGCTCCACCTTCTCACCGCCGTACCCGCCCTCCTCCGATGCGGTCGATTTGTGTCTCTGCCGACGCTGGACCTCATCTGCGGATTGGATTCGTACAGTTGGTAAGTTAGATAAACAAATAAATAAATAAATAAATGCATACCAATGATTCCATCGTTCAGCCCGCCAGAGTAAGCGTCGAACGTGTACGCCACACTGCGCTCGATCTTTGGCATCTGCTCCTGGGTGTAGCCGTGCACCTTCTTGTAGTGGAACTGCAAACACTGCTTGGTCGTAAACGCAGCCGTACATTCGTTTTCCGCGCATCTGTAAAGGTACGGAGACTCGTTAGAGCACGCTTTAGTAGCGTAATCAACACTGCCTCGCGGGCCGAGACCGATGTTAGATGCGTCCGCTGCTACACAACCGGACGAGATCGATTCCCATTGGGACAGAAGCAACCTACACTCGCTCTTTAACCTTTTAGCGTGGAATTATTTAGCAATGTAGCTCTTTCGGACGACTTGAAATGCGCTCAGTGAATTAAACCCCATTCACTGAAGTCGAGAGCCGAGTCGAGTGAGTAAGAGGGTCAAGAATGGAACTTTATGAGTTTAAGAGCTCTTTCGAGAGTTCAATCTTGAGGCGAGTTATTGAGCTCTCCATGTCAACCAGACACTTACACAGACACTAAGCTGAATCCTTGAGTTCTCAATAGCTCTTTTGTGAGTGAAATTTCAATGAGTGAGATCTAGAGTTCGAGAACTCTTTCGGGAGTTCAATCTTGAGGAGAGCTATTGAGCTTTCCACGTCAAACAACAACTCAATCACACTGAGCTGAATTAGCTGAATTAGAAGGGTTCAATAGCTCTTTCGTGAGTCAAATCTCAATCGTTTGAGTTTCGTCTGTATCTCGTCTCTCGTGAGTATATGTCGAGTTTGAGAGCTCTTTCGAGATTTCAATCTTTAGGAGAGCTATTGGGCTTTTCACGTCAAATACAAACATAACCAAACTAAGCTGAATCATCCTTGAATATAACAGCTCTTTCATGAGCGAAATATCTCAATGAGTGAAATAATAAGCTCTGTACCTCTTTTGAGAATTCAACCTTGAGGTGGGCTGTTGAACTCTCCACGCCAAACAGCAACTCAATCACACTGAGTTGAATCTTTCGTGAGCTCCCTCTATCTCTCTGTCTCTCGTGAATGGAAACTCGATGAGTGAGATCTCGAGTTCGAGTACTCTTTCGAGAGTTCAATCTTGAGGAGAGCTTTCCACGTCAAACAGCAACTCAATCACACTGAGTTAAGTCATTCATGAGGTCAACAACTCTCTGTTGAAATTCTCTCAATTGAAATCTCGATGAATCCCTTCACATGAAACCAATAATTCAGCAATGATTTCAATGGCTCTTTGAGCGACTGCCGAGCATCACTTACTTGAACGGCCGGACGCCCGAGTGCGTGAGCATGTGGATCTTCAGGTTCGACCGGTTCTGGAACAGCTTCTGGCACCGCGGGCAGCTGACGACGGCCGAGTTGCGGCTGTGCACCTCCTTCGAGTGGCGCTGGAGGGCGGCCCGCGAGCCGAGCAGCTTCGAGCAGAGCTTGCACTGGAAGTCGCGCAGCACGTCCGCCATGTCGCTGTGCATGCGCTTGATGTGGACCTTCAGCTTTTGCGGCTGGCAGAACTTGCGGCCGCAGAAATCGCACAGTGGCCGGGTGCGCTGCGGGTTCGCACTGCAGCCGTACGTGCGATGCATCTCGAGATAGTTCAGCCGCAGGAAGAACTGGAACGATAAGAAACGGGTAGATTGCTCGTCAGTTTAGCCTGCTAAGGGTCTTTCTCTCTCTCTCCCTCCGTGTCTGGTCCTACCTTTTGACAGAATTGACACTGATATGCGCCCTTGCCGTCGTGCAGCTTTTCGGCGTGCTTCATGATGTTCTCCTTGCCGAGCACGGCCGCACCGCACACCTTGCAGTGGTACTTGCGGATCGTCAGGCTGAAGCCGGGATCGTGAAACACCGAGCAGTGGGTGCGGTAGTAGAACGGATGGTCAAACTTGAGGTTGCAGCCGCCGCAGTCTGAAAATGGAGAGAATAAAAACAGAGACACCATGAGCACGTCTCCCACATCATTCGGCAAGCTCCACCGCCGCCCCTACTTACTCGTTTTCTCCATCTTCTTCTTGCCCCAGGCCGAGTTGCTGTCGTTGCTCCAGTAGAGCAGCTCGGCGCCCGGCTCCAGGTCCCGACACGTGACGAAGTAGATGCTGCCGTCGTGCACCTGCAGGACGCAGTTCTTCTGCTCCCGGTTGCGGGCCGGCCGGATGTAGCGCAACCAGTTGGAGAAGTTTTTGTTCTCCGTGCTCGTGTACGTCGACTTGGCGCCGTCGAACGTTTCGAAGATGTGGCGCATCGTGCAGTCGTCCTGGATCTCCGTCTCGCGCACAATCTGCCCGGTGAGGGGCCCTAGTTTCGTATACTTCGCGATAAAGGTGGTCGTGTAGATGCTGAGCCCGTGCCCGCCGGCCGGCCGGCTCTTGGGGGCCGTCTCCCGGTCCGCCCCGAGCGTGCCGGCGAACCCGGCCAGCGATGCTGCCGGTGGCAGGGAGCTCTTGGAGTCGAGCAGCGAGTCCTGATCCTGCTGCAGGTCGTGGCCTTGCCCCTGCCCCTGCTGCTGCTGGGGCAGCGATACCGGTGGCTGCGAGTCACCCAGCTGGCCCAGCTTTTGCAGCTGCAGCGCGTCTGCGCTCTGCGTGGTGCTGCTGATCGTGCCGTTGGCGCTCGACTGCGGGCAGGGCCGCAGCTCGAACTCGGGCGGCACCGACACCTCGGAAAAGGAGGGCGTCAGCTCCACCTTCCCATTGCCCCGGCTGCTCTCCCCGCCGTCGTCCTCCTCGTCCTCCACGTCGTCCTCGTCGTCGTCCTCGTCCTCGTCGTACTGGTCGTCCATCTCGTCGTCCAGCTCGTCGCCGGTGCCGGGCGGCTTCAGGAACAGCTTGTGCTTCTTGATCAGGTCCTCGTTCTGCTCCAGCCACTGGGTAAGCTCGATTTTGTTGCTGATCGCACGCAGCGGCGTGCTGAGCGGGCACTGGTCCGCCCCGTGCTTGATGCTGCACCCGGTGCACACCTTGTTCTTGGCCGTGCCGGTACCCTTCGGCCGGCGGCCGGCCGGCGCAGTGCCGTGCGGGCCCAGCCCGAGCTGGCGGCCGGCGGGCCCCAGGAAGGCGGCCTTCTCGGCCGAGGGCCCCCCCTCGGCCGTGCTGGTCCCCCGAGCCGCCCCAGGCAGCGGCCGGTACTCCTGCTCCTCGTACTCGATGTGCAAGTCGACGTTGGCCGAGTCGTGGGCCGTGGCCGCGCGTCGGCCCCGCTTGCGTACGCCACCGTACGCAGGGCGATCGGTCGCCCCCGCGGCACGGGACCGGTCCAGGCCCTTCTTGGGGGCGGCCGGGACCGGCGGCTTCTCCTCCGGCGGCTCGAACTGGTCGCACTGGTCGAAGAAGTTGGACGTGGTCGGCAGCTCCTCGCTGCCGGTGTGCGCCCGGCGCTCCAGCTTCTGCTTCTCCTCCAGCTCGGTTTTGATCTTCTCCGCGATGCGGTAGTCCAGCACCTCCGTCTCCGTGTTGAGGGAGTCCTCTGAAACCGATCCCATCGTGCTGCTGATCGAGTCCTGCTGCACCTCGTTGCTTTGCTGCTGCCGGTTCGGCGCGACGGACGCGGGCGTGGTCGGTGGCGGGAGCGTTTTGCGCAGCGTCTTCTTCACGAGGTCGTCCATCAGGTACGCGTCGTGGTTGCTCACGCTCGACTGCTCCTGCTCCTCCTTGCTGCCGTCGCCGAGGAACGCCGGCTCGACCTTCCGCTCCTCGGCCGGGCCCTCCGCCCCGCTCCCCGCCAGCGCCTCCTTCTCCTCGCCCTCCTCCTCTTCTTCCTCTTCCTCCTCCTCGTCCTCGTCGCCCTCCTCGCCGTCCTCGCCCTCCTCCTCGGCCTCCTCCGGGTCCTCCGCGTCCTCCTCCATCTCCATCTCCCCCTCGTCGTCGTCGTCGTCGTCGTCCTCGTCCTCCTCACCACCGTCCTCGTCGTCAGGTACGGGCGCGGAGTCCTCGTCGTGCTGGTGCGGGGCCGGCTCGTCCGCCAGGGCCTTCTCGCCGAAGGACACCATCTTGCGCCGGCTGCCGTCCTCGAGCTTATGGATAATATTTACATTCTTGTTAAATTGTACTCTCTTGGTTTTCTTGCCCGCGCCCCCGATCGTTTTGGCGCCGGCGAAGCTGATTGATGACGACTGTAGCTGCTGCTGCTGCTGCTGCTGCTGTTGCTGGTCGAGCAGTTGCTGGTTGTCCTGTGGCGGCTCCTGCAGCTGCTGCTTGCCACGGGAGCCCGATTTGGTCCGCCCACCCTTGGTGGCGGCTCCTTGCGGCTTCAGCGGTAGCGTTTCACTGTGAAATCTGATTCGAAAATGCAAAAAAAAACAAAGGCAGAAAAACATGTTAGGTGAGTGAACCTAGTAAGAAAATGTAGCAAACATTTCCCTCTAGTAACTACTTCAAATTGACTATCTTTAGTGGTCTAATTTCAGTCGTTAAAGTAGGTCGCTTTATCTCACTCTCTCTGACTGTTGGATGACATGAGAATTGAACTAACACCGTGTCTCTCACTAGTTCCAGATGTTACCAAAAGGCTTTGAGCAGTTCATGGTATACGTGTGACAAATATCGCTACAGGTTCTGAGCATGAGCAGCGACAATGCAGAAAGACAGATTTGGTTTTCCTTTCTGTATAGTTTCCACTGACGAATTACTTATAATTCGTTCACTGATAATAACTTTAATAACATGTTGCCAAATCGATGTTAAGTGGAAAAGAGCCATGATTATCGTTTACAACAAAAAACTTTTACGGGTGGCTTCAAATTAGATCTGAATATCGGCCAAAAATATACAGAGGCGAGCGAGCCAGTAGAAGCGGCATCACCGATTGGATGTATGCTTCAAGGAGATGACTAAGAATGTAGTTGCCAGCAAGTATATTCCAAAGAGAAGATAAAAGGACACTCGTATTCTACTCGGAGAAGGAGTTCCTTTAAATACGTTCATGGACGGACTGTACTGGTGGACATTATTTTGACGTTTGTTCCTAGCTTTGAATAAAGAGCTAAACTTTAAGCATGCTTAACCATTGCTTTACTAACATTGCTACCGAATATTTGGAACTGTACATCCAAATATCTCACTCGAATGATCCTTTCAATTGTTTTATTAGCTTGGCTTAGCTCTGAGCTGCTGTTTCTGTAACTGTTTCTGAGCTGTTTTCTATAACATACGCTATATAAGAGCCTGCAGGTCCTAAAATCATTCAACAGAAATAGACAATACTAGCTACAGGTCTTTCATAATGTAGATAGGTGCCAATAGGTGTGTTTCTACTCTTGCTTCAAATGAATCCTGTGCCTAGAAACCTTTTCAAGGAATACAATTGCATAACAATCACTCTCAGGCTATTAAAAATGCAATAAAGGCCTTAAGGATCCACTATACTTCTATCACATATAGCGCACTTCGCAATGAAATCACTCATACGTCCTCATTGCACCAGCATTGCAATCTGGAAAATGGATAGCTCTTTCCGCTAATGTTACTCATTTGCCATTTGCCTCATTCGACTTCACTTGTTTTTTTATCACCTCGTTTTGAAAAACACTTAAAACGCTCACTCAACATGATAAGAATGTGATAATAGCTTTTAGGCACTAAACTGCAAATGTACTCGAGCGTGGTCACTGCCGATTGCGCGGAATCTAAGTGCATCGAAATGCACACATCTAAGATTTACAGCTCCAAGAGTAGTTGGGGTTTTTTAAGATCCAATCCATCTTTCTAACAACCTGACCGTTCCTTCGAAATTCTAAAAAAAAACTCTTATCCATCTTTCGAAATCGAAGATGATAGGCAACTTGAGCCGGTAATGACACTCATTTTGCAGCAAATGCATCATTATCAACCACAATTCAACCATTTCATGAGCATGCAAAGCCCATTAGGAGATTACACATTTAATTACATTTAATCTCGGGATTTGCAATATTGGAATTGGATTTTGCAATACGCACACCTCACTTTAGTTCATGCCTTTTGTATGTCAAGTCTCTGCTTTTTAGATCTTTAGAATATTGCTCCTTCGGCTCTAATGCATTCTACACAGCTTGATGCCTTACAAAGGCATGTCTTAAACATCCCATAAAAGCTCACTCAAGATATGAGATAGTCATCCAGAGCTCTAAGAAGGCATCAGTCCTAATATCTCCTCCTAGTATCTCCTACGATTCCTGGATTTGTGTAGATCGCACCGCGTGTTTCAGAACCCGCATGAGATCATCTAATGTGCGCTCATATTTTCCTGAAATGAAATCACCTATTGCATTTTTCTAAACCCCTATTCTATTCCCGCCGATTTCCATACTTCTGGAAGCGCCATAAAAGTTCACTCAGCATATTGGAAATTCAATAACAACGCTCAGGCTTTGCAACACTTTTATCTGCCCTGGTCTGGATGTTGGAGATGGAGAAGTGTGCGCACCTTACTTTTATTGTCCCTAGAATCGTATTGCATATCGCATTCATCTTTCTCTCTCTTTCTCTCTCTGATGAGGTCATAAATTGGTAAACTGCATAACTAACTGTTGCTCAGTTTACTTCAACTGCATCTTTATGGCGCATGGTTACAGCTTTCCTGCTGTTTAATATTCTTGAATGCTCCAACCCCCAACAACTCTCGCGGGTCTCGAGTACTAGTATGTACCAAGACGTGGAGTAGGAAATTGGACTACTCTTACCACACTTTTATATTGTATAGAAATCTGGCATCTATCATCTAATATCTAGTCGTCAGACTAGTTCTCTAGTCGTAAATCATGCAGATGCACTACTAACACCGCTCCTGTCACTCGCTCCTGCACACCAAACGTTAGCAATTGCCTGTACCTCGAAAGGGGGGGGGGGGCATAAAACCCGCACACGCTGGAGGATACTAGGCAACAGGCCGCAACCCGACCGGACCTACCCGTTCAGCAGCGGCGAGTCCTTCTTCCAGCAGTTGCTCTCCGCCAGCTTGAGCAGAAAGGACACAAACTCCACATCGTTCTTGAACAGCAGCACGTTCCGGAGCGTGTCCCACTTCTCCGCGTTCTTCGTGCCGATGTAGATGTTCTTGCTGAACTGCTGATGGCGATACTTTTTGACACGCGACTCGGGACCGGCGGCGGGCGCACCCTTCCCGCCGTCCCGGTGGTTGCTGCTGGCGGTGCTGGTTGCAGTGGCGGTTGATTGAAAGAACGCGCTCTGGGGCGGCAGCGGCGGCGGCTGCCCAGGGCCGCCGAGGGCCGGCGGGCCTGCTGGCAGGCCTACGGCCGCACTGCCGTAGCTGCTGCCGCCGCCCTCGTTCGACCCGTCCTTCGCGTCGTACGCGGACGAGAAGAACGAGGACGACGAGTTGGAGTTGCCGCCGACACCGCCGAGGCCGCCGCCGCCGCCGACGCCGCCACCGACCAGATGGTGCCGGCCGACGATCGACTCGAACGGGCCGCCGCCGTCCGACTTCTCGCTGGTCGTGTCGTTCGAGTAGTGGGCGCTCTGCTTGCTCGAGCTGCTGCCGTTGTTGATGGTCGCGCCGGGCCCGCGCTTGATCAGGTTCGCTATCGGTGAGTCGAGATCACTGTCCAGAAGTTTGGGCATCTTACCCGGAGTTGAGGTTGATGCGGGTTGCGGCCGGGGATCGTGATCGGGGACCAACACAACACCAACAACAGAAAAGGGGGGGGGGGGTGGTTACAACCGATGTACAGCCGTTTGTTTGGACACCCCTATACGTGCGTGTGTGTGTGGGTGTGACAAGCCGTTCTATGCCGTTTTTTTCACTTCTCTTGTGTATGTGTGTGCGTGTATTTTGAAGCCGAATGTGCAACTTTGTGCCACTTCCTTATGTAATGTTCGCAACTATCGCTTTCGGGCACGGGGCGGCGTCGTCCCCCAGCATCATCACCAGCATCAGCATCATCACCAGCCCCTCCCTCCCGCAACGCGGAACAGGGCGGCCCCTTTAGGGGGCAGGATGCGCCTCCAAACAAATCATCATTTCGCCCGTTTTTTTTTGCTTTACCTACCACTGTGCCTCCCCCCGAGCCTGTTCCCTGTGAAGACCAATGTGGGGGGAGAAGGAAACACTCTCTCCTGCACACACACACACACGCACTTCCCACCTACACAAGGCGCACACACAACACCGCCACGAGAACTACCGAAAGCACCGTTTTTCCCGTTTTTTTGCGCTTTTCCCGTTTCCTTTTTTTCTATTTTTTTTTGTTCTTCTTCTTTTTGCTGCACACACACACACACACACAGCTGCAGGTTCACTCCAGCCCGAATTCACCAGCACTGCTCTGCGGATGCTTCCTGGTCGGGGCCGTCCCGTCCGTCCCGGTGGCTGGTGGCCATTTTCCACTGGTCGGCTGACCAGCACGCCCGAACCATACGGTTGTGCGGGTACGCCGCACCACTCTCTGCCGTTGCGGGCAGGACCGCGTTTTTTTGCACTGCCAAAGGGGCGGCAACCCAGCAACGCAATGCGTGATATGGCCACCGAGCGGCGCTGAACTGCAGCAAAAACAAAAAAAAAAACCTCTATTCCGACCGTTCCGTTTGGCTGCTGGCCGTGTTGTGCGAGATTGTTGGCTGGCTGCTGCTGGCTGGCTGCTACCAGCTCGCGGGGACACACACGGTTGCGACTTTTCACGACACCCACCAACGCAACGCTTACGCTTACGCTGCGCCACCCCCGCGGTAGTGTCCTGGTGCGATGCGATGTGTATGTGGCGATATTTCGCCGTGCCAGTGGCCGCGGTAGGATGTCCTTTTTGGTTAGTGCTTTTCTTCTTTCCCTTTATGCTGCTTCCGCCTCTTCCTCGAGGATGTGTCCGCACGCTGTTCCTGCCCGTTTACCTGGCTCGTCTCGCGGACGGGCGATTCCGGGCCGAGGGAAGGGGTGGGTGGGATGGCCCGAGAGCGTGGCTTCCAACACGGTCGATCCGTTTTCCGCTTCCGACACTTAAAGCTTTGCTGGAAAAACGGCGCCTGAGCAAGATGAGGCACGTATATATCTGTGCATTCATCTTTAATTTTGCTCGCAGCGCGCCCGTCCCGCTCTGGTGTACGAGCGCGCTCGCGCGGCCAACACACACGCACACACGCACACACACACTGCTTGCCGACTCTTTCCAGCGAAGCAGCAGGATACGCAGGACCTGTGCGCTCGCTCTCTCGCTCTCGCTCTCGCGCTCACTGTTGAGTTCTCAGTACCGCGCTCGCCAGGATTTTCCCGAAGTCTGCGCGATGGTTTGTGCTCACGGGAGTGTTTTTCCCGACCGTTCGTTTCGTCCTGCTTCTGCCTCTTCTTACGCTGTATTTTCGCGGAGACAACCTCGCTAGCGCTCGCACAACAAGGGTTTGGTTTTCGTCCTACTGAAACACCCATACAAGCAAAAACGGTAACGGCATCCGGAGCGAGCGGAAAAGCGTGCGATTGGGTGCGAAGGGAAAAATTGCGAGAGATATGCTTCGGTGGGTTATTTTATTTAGTTTTTTTCTCCTTACGCTCATTCGCACCCTCTATACGTGTGTGTGTGTTTGTTGTCCTTGCAAAGACGGGCTAGTTGAGATTCAGAGATCCATCAAATCCATCGCCTCACCCACTCATCTACCCACCACAGGTACCGCAGCAAACGCGCAACGGCATTGACAGATTTTCAAGCACTCGAGCAGTGTCGAGCACTATGCACACACACACACGCACGCACACCAAATCTGGAAGGTCCTGTTTTCCTCGCCGTACGTTTGGAGCAGGAAAAAGGAGTTTTTCATCGTCCTGCGTGCGTATCTGTTGCAGTGCCTCGGCGTTGGTCGGTGCGCGTTTGGTAAAATGTCAAAAAATATATCTTTTTATTTCCATCTTATTTCAAACGAGGTGCATACGTATAGAAATTTGTAAACAACGGAGAAAATTAATGTAAAAATGATTTAAAAAAAAAAACAAGAAATAATCAAAAGTACAATAAAAGAGACTGAAATAAAAAAACAATAAAACTAAGAGAGGATCGAGCGAAACAATGAGTAAAATAAATGTAAAACAATGAGTAAAACAAAGAAATAAATGGATTACAAACGACTGAAGCTCAAAAAAATAATATTAAAAATACAACAAGCGTTTGTTACATGTCAAAAAATATATGTTTTTGTTTCCATCTTCTTTCAAACGAGGCGCATACGTGTAGGAATTTGTAAACGACGGAGAAAAAATATGTAAAAATGGTTCTAAAAAAAATATTTAAAAAAAACAATAAAAAAGACTGATATAAAAACAACATGACTATGTGAGGTACGAGCGAAACAATCGGTAAAATAAATGTAAAGCAATGAGTAAAACAAAGAAATAAATTGATTACAAATAGCTGAAGTTGAAAAAAGTATATTACAAATAAAACCACAACAATAAACCTACGCCAAAAACGAGCAAAACGAGAGGGAAGGAAAGTAGTTTCGGCTTCATGCTTTGTAATTAGTAAACAGTTTCGCACAGCAGCCGGTAGTCCGGCCGCGCTCGTGTATGTTTTATATATGTATATTTATTTCAGCCCATGCTAATATACAGTAGTTTTGTTCTGTTTTGTTTTAGTGATAAATACGCATTCGGTTTTTTTTTTGTTTTGTTTTGTTTTGGTTTTGTTAGTAGCTATCAAACGCCGTATTTATACGTTACACAAGATGACAGTTAAGTTATTACATTGTTTAATTGATTTGATTAGCTGTTTATTTGTTGTTTTTTTTTGTTTAAATTTTGCTGCATGCTTCATTCGTGTAATCGCGGCCAATTGTTTTGTCCTTTTTTTCCCCCCGTTTGCCTTTTGCGCCTTTTGCTACTATTCCCCTTGTGTTTTTTTTGTTGCTTCTTTGCTTCTTTTTTGCGCGCGCGTGGTTGTTTTCTTTTGTGTGTATGTGTATGTTAGTTGTATGCATGGTTTTGTTTGTTTTGTTCTTTACATTTATCTAATATTTACTCATATTATTTTGTTCAGACACAGCACACCCTCAAATGTGTTGTTTAGTTTGTTTTGTTTGTTGTTTTTTTTTTACAAATTGCAGAATTAAATATCCAAAACCATTTTCCCGATACCTTTGTCAAACCATTGGTTCGTAAATAGCCGGCCATTTGGTTGTTTGTTTATTTGTTTTTACTTTCTGTTGCGTCTTCGCTTTGCTTGCTACTGCACTGTCTTGGTTGAACGTTGCGCAACGTTTCAGCAGTTAACTTGACATTCCGTCGACCGTGCGCAATGGTTTTACGG